>JAVTVY010025963.1:0-117249 GCA_036873755.1 Hanleya hanleyi
GACAGTTTGTATCTTGAATCTGTCGCGCATGTCAGACTGGCGACCAATCACAGTCCAACTTCAACAGGCGAATAGGTGCCTATCCGAGCAAATAATTATCTTCGGCGATTGCTCATGGAGAGCAAGAACTTCGTCGGCCGCTTGGGTTGGATTTTTCTGCGCCTCGTTCACTACAGAAATAATCGGATAGGCACCTATTCGCCCGTTGAAGTTGGACTGTGATTGGTCGCCAGTCTGACATGCGCGATGCATTTAAGATACAGACTGTCCCAGATCTTAATTAGCGACATGTCCGATAGAGGAGCGGTTATTAAGTCTGAGTTTTAATCAGATTGACTGTGTACTTATCCAATAATAGGTGGAATTGTCAGCATTTGACTGAAAAGTGAAAGGACATAGAAGTTAGTAGCGCTGAATAACGACCCTCTGTCAACCTATTCCACGATTATCAGATCAGCCTCTGTATATTAATTCCTAAGGCACATCACTACGATTCTTTCACATTAAGCCAACTAGTTCTTGATTATATTCTCTTCCTTCTGACCGCCTAGCGAGGAAGAGACAAGTTCCATTTTTTAGTCTATGATTGGACCCGGTATCAAACCTAGAACTTGTCGTTGGCGAGGCGAGCGTTCTACCAGAAGATCACGGCAGATTTTTCATTATCCATGTGACCAGGAAGCTGTAAATTACCACACTATACCCATGGCTCAAGCTCTTAAAAAAAAAATAATGTAAAAATATCCAAGATGGTCGCACTGTTGAAGTCTTTTCACGGAAGGCATTTTTCGGACGATTTGTCGGTCTTATTTTCTTTGGTATTATAAATAAGTAAATACGATCATCTGATATGAAATAACTAGTATTTGGACTTTTTTATGCGCAGAAAAGCATAATAAAATGAGAAAAAAGACAAAAACATAACATTTCTGGTACCCCACCATGGCCGCAATTTTGAATTTACCATGATGATGTTCAGGACTTATGCAAATAATAGGTTTATTAATTCAATAAGATAAGCTACAGAGACACAAGGTTCCATTTTTCTCGTTTTATAGAAGGGAGATCCTGCAGAGGCCACCAAGTGTTATGTAAATGTCATAAAGTCTAAAAACAGATCGTTTCACATTCCAGGTTCATAGAAATCCATTATTTATAACTTGAACGTGAAGAGAACGTTGTGAAGCATGAATTTCAGACTGGACATTCGCAGAGCGTTTCTAGATATGATGCCATATTTAGCCATACGTATATGTCCACCTATAACCCAGCATAAGGTTTTGAGATGAGCATATGGGGTATATGTATATGTTTGCTGTCCTCGTAGCTATCCTGAGGAAGTTTCCCCGACTTCTTAGCCAAAACTGTGTCAGTATAGCCCAACTCGGAAGACGTTTTGTCTCCCTTGTTCCACTAGGGGCGTATTGGTGCATCGAACTTCCGGTAAGTACTAAAGGCTCTCACATTTGGTTTCAGAAATTAAATATTATATTTTCTAGAAATTATCTTCCTACTGTTCATGTATACAGGATCTATCTGTTCATGTAGAAAATACAAATAGAATAGTTCTTCAAAAAATATTCTGGAATAGTTTACAAATATATTATTCACAATAATTGCGGCTGCCTTTGGTAAAAGTGAAATCCCGGAACCAGCTTTTCATACCTCTAACCTTAAAGAGCGGCAGTTATTCAGGGGGAGATCAGCCACTTTCTGGAAAGAGCCAACAAACAAACAAACAAACAAACAGGGACGTTTATTAAAGGCATAGTAAGATACCTCATATTGGAATGTTCCATTTGATTGGACGATCCAACCTTATCTTTTAGGGGGGTGGCTGGAGACGGGATGTATTGATAACGAAAAGAGTGTACAGAATGCGGAACATGGGTATACACAGCTAGAAAAACGGCGATAACTATCACCTCGAAAAGGTGATGAGTTAGAGCCATCACCCTTTTTTATGATCACCTTTAAAAATGATGGCCATCACCCCAGAAGAGTGATGAGCAATGATTGTAAATTTAGGTCATCACTTTTTAATGGTGATGAGGCAACATCATCACCCCTAAAAAGTGATGGCCGTTACCATTTAACGGTGATGGTTCTAACTCATCCCCTTTTAAAGGTGATGACCAGGTCTGATCACCATTAAAGGGTGATGAGGTATGACCTTTTTATGGCTGTGTATAGTTATACCTCTTCCCCCGAATGCTCCATCAAACCGTGTATGCTTCAACACGGTTGATTCCCCTTCTATAAACATAGAGAATTATTCATTTAAACGCAACATTAAACGGGTGATGGAAAACAATGCCGGCGAAGTCATATGACCCCAGAAACAAATATACTGACTGCATATTTCTAAGACATCACAAGAACCATGAGTGATCCCTGTGATGATTTGTATCCCAGTCACACTTTTATTGTAGATGTTCATGTGGACATATTGAATTGACATTATCACACGGCATTTAGCACCGGCTTGAGCGGTATTAGATACAAATATTTCGGAGCCATGATGTAATATCAAGTCAGATAGTCAAAAACGACCAGCTGTAACTGTAGTTCATACAGTTATCTTTGTGGTAGTTTGTATAACATGTATCCCCAAAATACATAGACTACTGATTACTTGAAAAGAGACCCCTTTGTTTCCTTGTCAATTAAACTTGATCGGCTCGTGTAAGCACCGAACAAAAGCTCATTTTAATTTTCATACTAAGTATAGGTACCCCTGAAAGCAGAATGTTGGGAACAATTTGTCAGTTGTATAAAACAATGTTGTACTCCCATTAAGGTCCGAAGAACACCGTGGCCTATTTTCAAAGTTTATTTTATTATGGATAAAATGATATATGATTGTGAACACGAGACAGGTTGAAATAGATTCCCATTCTTCGTCTAGATCAAATTCAGTAAGAGATTGAGATCGACCTCAAAGGTGACAGAGGCAAAAAATTGAGTGTCAGTCATATTTATTGCAAATACCGGGCGAAATAAATGTATAAAAGGAACATTTAGATAGGTTGAACCTTAATTTCGTATTGCGATGTTAAGGGCCGTTACATGTTCCTTCTACGTTGGTTTTCCATTAAAATTATTGTCTGAGCGCTGATCCATTATTATCGGATCAATGATCTAATAATGAAGATTCTCACACTGATGAAGTACAGATACTATTTTAAGCCTGACTGAAACATTCATTGACCAACTGTGGTACAAAGCGAGCCAATTTTGACAGATTTCCACCTAGTCATGGGAGAAAATCAACGTTGATCCAGTCATTTCCAAAGACCAATTAAAATGTTATAGCGAGAAAACTGCTACAATATTTTCACCGTTAAATTCATATTGATCCGTCTGTGTGCAATGAACGGACAAACAATATTTTGGCAAATCAATGTTGATACAAACCGGTGTGACGGAAACGGTGGCCCGATGCATCCAGTGTCCGAGGGACACTCGCGTCTAGATCTGGATTTAATTGTCCGTCGGGCATTCAGGTCTGGATTTGGATGCCCTGGGACACTGGCTTCCAGGAGACGAAAGTCCTAACCTGGAGTCCAGTGTCCGCCTCGATTACTACTTCCGATTTTCCGTCCAGTTTACACGTGAACATGTGTACCAGAGAGAAGTATAGAAAGGGGAGTTACGGCGTTATTGACCTACTTCCGACAGGTGACGCCAACAGATCATTTCCATCTGACCTTTGTGAAGTCACTTCCGGTTCCGGTCATGTGACATAAAGTGACCTTTAACCCTGCGCATGATGTTCGCTATTGTGCGCATGGTCACTTCCGATCACGTGACCGGAACCGGGTGTGACCTCACAAATGTTAGCTGAAAGTGACCTGTTGACGTCACCGGTTTTAAGTAGGTCAAGAACGCCCTAAGTCGGGCACCCAGATCCAGATACCATTATCCCCGGACCCTCATATCTGGCGGACCACGATTGCTTCCACACCGGGTCAGTCATGTGCACCCTATTTCACAATGTCATTGAGTCCCTCAACATAATGTTGTATTCGTGAGACAAAACTTATACTACATTGTAGGCTAGTGATGTTATTTGTGCCGTGTCTCACATGATCAGATGTAACTTGAAAGCCAGGGGAGTTCATATTGGTACAAACCACACGTGAAGTATGCTAAACCCGTTTATTAACGAGTGGTACACTTAGAAAATCTTATGGTGGTGGGAAAAATACCGGCGCACTGACGAGAAGTCACATGACCATACAAGCAGATTTTCTGGTTGAATTTCTCCCAACATATCGAAGGATCAAGAATGGTTCCTGTGAATGTGGCAGGGATAATCAGAATTTTAGTGTTCCTTAACCGATATATATTTCAATAGCTCCAAGGTCGAGCGGTTTTCAGCGCATTGTGCGGATCATGTTTATGGTATACCGAGTTACAAATATAACACAGATCATCTTACTTTCTCTCACAGATGAAGTTGTGTTTGTAGTCGCACGGGTAGTCGGCCCAGGCGTAACCAAACCCCTTTAACATAACGAGGCAGTCTTCTTTTCCAGAGGCGTTGTCAGGTTGTGTGCTTTGCCAGGCAGTGAATTGAATCCTCTTCATCACCGACATCCACAACCACTCACCTTCAGTCAAAATATCCGATCCGTCCAACCAAAACCCCATTGCAGGAAGTGAAGCTAACAAAAGAAATTAAAAAATAGTTGAAATAGCGAAAGGGATCAAGTCTTGGAGTACCCAGTTTCTCATGATTATTGATAAAACCTGGCACTTGTGCGAGATATCTACATATATATTGCTCACAAGAGCTCATCAGTCTGAAAAACGATCAATATGTTTACCACGAAATAACTTACTCTAAAAAAATTGACAATTTTTCTCCACTTATATCAGCGCGATCATCTACATGGGCTAGAGTAAAGTAGTATAGAAAATCTAAAATTATCAAAATTAATGATGGTGATGGTGGAGTGACATTACTGTGACGTCATGGATGACGTCACTTTCGGTCACATGACGTCTGGGTCAAAGGTCACGTCCGGGTCATGTGCAGTTGAGTGTTCTACCCGTTCTACCCATCGATGGCACTTTGGGCAACCCACTCATGGACATTTGCGGTATGAGGTGTGGCACCTTGTTTTTTCTGTCTCGAGCTGTAGAACACGATGAGAGGGGTCTCGAGGCCATGGGTTGAATTTCGCTGAAAAGTTCAGACAGGTCTGTGGTGTAAAACTTTCCACGGAAAAGATCCGGAACACGCACTTTACACCTGGTGAGTCATAGAAATGGGATGTTGTTGTTGTTGAGATAGTGTATTCTCTCAATTCCCGATACCAAATCAAGGGAAGTAATCCAGTTGCCCCTTAGTAGTAGAGAAAACAAAAACCTAGTATATTTGCCCTATGACCTTTGTGGAGAGTTTTGCATTAACGCCTCAGCGCCCTATCTGAACGCCTTAACGCCCTATCTTAACGCCTTATCGTAACCCCAATAACGCCCTATCTTAACGCAGTGACGCCGTAACACCCTAACGTCTTTTATACCTAGTTCCATAATGTCTTAACGCCATGATGCAGACAGTCGAGAGAAAGAAAGATCAATACGTTCACAAGTTTTCATATAGATTATTATCCCCTCCCATCACATCATACCCACGCTGGGGGAGCCGCGTTGGGTATGTTTACAATTCAAGTATGCTCTTGTCCAATCAGAAGCCCCCATTTGGGGCTTTATCTGTCATATTCGTTCGTGCTCGTTAGATGTATTCTCGGCTGCTCTTGTCCAGTCAGAAACCGTCATTTCAGAAAGTTCAATCTTCCGCCATGTTCGCTCTGATCCGTTTGTTCTAATCCTCGCCGGGCAGGCCAGGATACTGTAACGGCAATATGTCCCGGAACAGCTGTTTGCGCACTTTGATCGCATTTTGCAGGACCTCTGTGGGCGGTAGCACAATATCCTCTTCCAGGTGACGCGTGGTCTTCATGATGGTCCTGTGCATGGGGTCGCCTTTCATTTCAAGCGGTAGCTGGGTATACTGTTGATAGATCGCCATGGCTAAGGTATCCTGTCCGGCATCCTCGAGCGTGAGTATTAATAGCTGCTGTCACAATACGATCCCAAAAGGTAGGTTCTTCCTCACTCATGCTTTCCTGCGACGTAGTCTGACTATCTGTGAACAAGCTCTCTATATCAGTAGATCGGCGGAATCTCAGAATCAGCTGGCATATTCTCAGCATCTGCATCTTCTTGTGCCTCGGTGTCTTCAATCCCATGTATACTCTTCTGGTGTCGCATCATACCGTAACATCTGGTGAATGTGCGTTCGAACTCAGAGCAAGTATAAGTCATGTTGACGGCTGAAAGTCGGCTGTACACGTTTTAGAGATACGACTTCAAGAGCTCCAGGCTCCAAGAACTCCGAGCTCTGTAGTTTCTCAAAGGATGGCTTCTGATTGGACAAGAGCAGCCGAGAATACACCTAACGAGCAAAAACGAATATGACAGGTACAACAAAAATGGGTGTACCACACAGGCGTTAAGGCGTTACGATAGGACGTTAAGGCGTTACTCTAGCGCGTTAAAGCGTCAAGCTAGGGCGTTATGGCGTTAAGATAAGGCGTTAATGCATTAAGATAGGGCGTTAATACCGGAATTAAGGCGTTGAGATGGTCGTTAAGGCGTTAAGATAGAGCGTTAAGGATAGCTATCCAGTTAGAGGGTCAAAATTGGTCATTTTTATTTTATTTCTTCATTCAAATATTCACATTTGGTGAAAAAATGAAATCAAAATTCTAACTAGAAGTGCTTCAATATTAGGATAAAAAAATTAGTTTCTGAGGCACTGAAAAAATTAAATACATTGCCTTTTAGGTGGTCCGGTATCCAGCTGGGAAGAGATTAAGCTTTCACCTACTGTCTATTGTAAGTCGTTTAAAGCTGTCTGAGTGCCTATTGTATTGTTAATTGACACTCAGACACCCGCCGTGAAGTAATTAGCAAAGGTGTTAACATTTCTCACCTGAACAAGTTTTATGAAGTTTTTAAAGTTTAAATCGGATTTTAAAGCACATTGATGAATAAACTTAGTGTAATAGTTATAAAAAATAAATAGGAATTCGAGTAGATCCCATAAGACAGATAAAAAATGTATTTGACAATATAATTCAAGCAAAAAATTAGGATTAATTCTTCAGATGTTGAGCTGGACACATTTCGCTCGATTTCTAGCCTTTCATTTTTTTTACAAAATCCGAGATTTAAACGTTTATTTCTCGAAAAGTATCCATGCTATGCTTTTGAAACTTGGCATGCTTATTACTTATAAGGTGATCTAGTAAACTTTATCTCACTTTTTGTAAGTTTGGCTTTGTTTGTTAATTATTCAACTTTAAAGACAAATTATCGTAAAATAGTACGTTTTTTTCAATTTATTTTAGTACAATGGTTGTAAAAACAAAACCAAGCAAAAATTTAAAAAAATGAGAAAAATACTAGTTCAAGTTGTCTCCTATCAAGGTATACCATCAAAGTTGAAACAAAATCAACAGTTTTCATGAAATTTAAATTGAAAAATGGACGCTATTGTTTTCGTTTGAATTAATTTAAATTGGAATAATTGCTACACAATAGCAGTGACGGTTATATAATAATATAGGTGGAATTCCTACAATATACGCTTTCATAAAATATATAGTTTATTATGGTTATCTTGTATATTTATTGATACAGAAGACATATTGTCACGGGGGTGCAAAAACTGCCTCTAAGGGATAGCTATCCTTAAAGCGTTGGGACGGGTGTTAAGGCGTAACGTCGGACGTTAACGGAAGTGGGGGCTTCTGATTGGACAAGAGTATACTTGAATTGTAAACATACCTAACACAGCTCCCCCAGCGTGGGTATGATGTGATGGAGGGGATAAGAAACTATATGAAAACTTGTGAACGTCTTGATCGTTCTTTCTCTCATCTGCCTGCATCATGGCGTTAAGACATTATTGGACTATGTATAAAACACGTTAGGGTGTTACGGCTTCACTGCATTAAGATAGGGGCGTTAAGGCGTTACGATAGGGCGTAAGGCTTTCAGATAGGACGTTAAGGCGTTACGATTACTTCCCTTGATTTGATGTCAGGAATTGAGAGACTACACTATCTCAACAGCAACAACATTCCCATTTCTATGACTCACCAGAAAAAAGGGCCACACCCAATACCGCAAATGTCCATGAATGGGTTTCCCATTGGGAATAACATTGAACAAGTCATTGTCCACTTCGCTGGAATGCACCTAACATGCCCACACCAGACCTTCCTGGACTTTTCAGCGAAAGTCAACCCATGCCCTCGAGACCCCTCCCATCTGCTCGATACAGAAAAAGCAAGGTGCCACACCCCATACCGCAAATGTCCATGAGTGGGTTGCCGAAGGTGCCATAGACTCGTACCTAGCCCTCAACTCACACGCACCGTTGGGGTCTAGTTAGCGACAGGCATTTTGTATTCTCTGATTGGCTGAATTACCGGTCTAAATCTAGACGGTAAATAGACCAATGTCAATATGTGTTGTTGTTGTTCGTGTGTATCTAGTGACCAGTACTCGTCTATGGTGCGATAAAGGGCCTTGAGCGCTACGGCCACCAATCCACCAAGTATTATATAGATCCTTTGTAAGATTTGATGAGCGATGAGCGATTATGATAGGTTTCCTAAATAAAGCCCTCGCTTCTACGACTACCACGACGTCCAGCAAGACGGTACATCTTCGGAAAATTTATGACCTATTCCAAGGTTCTTAGCGTGACATGTTCATGATCAGGTCAGGGGATTTGCAGCATTTCTGTTCTTCATTCAATACGTAACATAGTACTGTTCATACGACCTATGATATGTACTTTTGTTGCTAACATTATGCAAGTTTTGTTGTTAAAAAAATAAAACTGAACGTACTTGTAGGCCTACTCGTTTGAAGCAGCAGACATTATAAATTTAGTTGACCTAGATTCTGCATTGAAGATCAACCATTGAAACGCGGAAAACAACGAATTACGTCAATTATACAGTATTTTCGCCTTCATGTTGTCTGATCGTACTAGTCTTGTTTATCTGATGATGCTAAACAATAATGATCTTGTGAACTTTGGGATAGGCCTAGGTCATAAATTTTCTGAAGATGTACCATTTTGCCGACGTCCAAACAAGCATGGAGGGGCATTGTGGGTGGAGAATACCATGGGCCAATCACTGTGCAGTGCTGATTTAAAATGCCCGTCGATAACTAGTCTCCATAGAGCGATAGCGAATTGGAGCTGGGTACGAGTCTAAAGGTGCCATCGATGCCAGCTGGCACGGTGCCCGGTCATTGGCGGCGTAATTTCCCATGACGTCTTTGGCACTGTTCCAAGTCATTGTCACGGTACAAGGTCACATTGTCCACTGCGCCGGGTAGAACACTCAACTGTACATGTGAGTGACGTCATCAGGGACGTCATCGAAACCGGAAGTGACATTCGACCCGGACGTGACCTTGGACACGGAAGTGACCTTTGGCCCGGAAGTCATGTGACCATCACCATCACCATCAATTTTGAGAATGAATTTAGCTTTTCTATAATACTGGTATAGAATTAATTATATGTTAATTAACTTTAATTTACACGAAATGGGCTTTTCTTTAAAGGCAATTTTCTTCTATAAAGCCTTTTCTCCTTGTTGTGGCCTTGTCATGTCGACCATATATTCTAATAAAAACTGTGTCCTATTTTGATATTCCAAACTTTCAATAAAAGTACAACCAGACGATAATTAAAGAAATGCAAATATCATTCCTGAAATGGTCTTCGCAGTGCAGGAGAAGTGAACATCGACAAATTATCGCTGTCTCTTGTAAACTGGAGAAATGATCAAAATGGGGAATAAGCGATTTGCGTTCATTAACTGTAAGCTTAACCCCGACAGTTAACCTGCGAGTATTATGTGGTAGGCTTACCCAATTTCATGATGATATAGATTTAAACGTTTCAGTTATTGTAAATGTTGTACCTACCCTGGAGCTGTACAGCCCGCTTTTTCAGGAAGGTCTGTTTCCCTACTGAATCTACGATTGCCAGAGTCGCCCCCATTTCTCGGCAGTATTCCTAGATAATGTAGGAGGTAAAAACGTAATACTATGATAGGTTGCATTTTTCATCGTTCTCTCTGAGGTAAAATACTTCTTGTACATCCATCCGTACATCTCACATATGGCCACATCATTACGCGTCTCTATTTAATATGTATCAAGTTTGGCTTTGCCTCGGGATGGAGACCATTATATACTTTTGGAAATTCATTCGGAACAAAAAGTACTTGTCAGTGATGCGGATGTAGCAATGTGAGGACGACATCAACAAAACCACTTGACCGTAATACGAGGTAGTTCAAGGTGAGTATCCATGTTTTGAGTTACAGTGTTATGCCGCAGTCATTGGAACTCTTCTGTGTGGGAGAAATCAAAATGTATGATCCTGTATTACTGATTAGACTGTACGACTCTCTGTTAAATCAAGATATTAACAGCCAGTGTCTGCGTACTATTCCAGCTGTCTCCCCTTCAGTGATTGGTCATGCGACCCCGCCATTTTAAAGTAAGACGACCATTCTCATTGGATCACTATTTATAGAAGCCACCCCAATCTTCATACACAACCACGTGACCGATGACATAGCGCGGCCTCGTTTTCAATTTCAAAATCGGGCGTCAAACCGGGAAAATGTTGTAGTTGCTGCAGCAGCCAGACATTGGGCCTCCGTAGAAGGATCCAGTACTATGGGCTATATTACTGATTTCAATAGTGTGACAAAAAAATGTCCTGGAATCGGACCAAGTGTGCATTTTTCTTCGTTTATAAACTTAATTTAGCAAACTAGTTTCATAATTATGGATGACGTGAAAGGTTTTTCACCACTACCGAGACAGTCTTGATTCATCGTAGGTCACGCAATACAGGGTGCAGTCCACTAATTTCATAATAAGGAAGGTTGCCCGTTTTTGACAGGAAGATAATTCTTCTTCCTTCCTTTCTACTAAATGGTATCTATAGTACCATCCTGTTGGACATAACTATTCTTCCAAACGGGCAAGTAGTAGGTAGAACATGGATTCGGGTCTGTTTTGCCGGGGGAGGTAACTCTTTTTTGGAGGGTACCTAGAGGGGGCGCTGTGCCGTATGACGTCACTTCCGGTCTGGGTGAATGGAGCGTGACCTCTGTATGACGTCACTTTCGGTTTGGGTGAATGGGGCAATCTGCGCATGCGCGGTAGACCAAGGATATGGAAATAGACGTTTTGGGGTCTAGGGGAGCCCCTAGTGGGTCGATGGAGTGGTATGAGGTATCACTGTGAAGCCTATGTGAGGGGGCATCCGAGGGGCTGGGTGTGGGGTTGGAATATGGTTATTCTGCGCTTGCGCGGTAGACCCAGGGTATGGAAATAGCCGTTTTGGATCTAGGGGAGCCACTAATGGACCGATGGGATCGAGTGAGGTATCAATGTGAAGCATTCGTGAAGGGGCATCTGATGGTGTGGGTGTGGGGTTGAAATATCGTCATTATGCGCATGCGCGGTAGACCAAGTGTATGAAAATAGACGTTTTGGGATCGAGGGGAGCCACTAGTGGGTCGATGGAGTCGTATGAGGTATCAATGTGAAGCCTATGGGAGGGGGCATCCCACTGGGTGGATGTGGGGTCGGAATATCATCATTCTGTGCA
This sequence comes from Hanleya hanleyi, assembly GCA_036873755.1. Classification (NCBI taxonomy): domain Eukaryota; kingdom Metazoa; phylum Mollusca; class Polyplacophora; order Lepidopleurida; family Hanleyidae; genus Hanleya; species Hanleya hanleyi. Next base: position 11,741 of record JAVTVY010025963.1, read on the forward strand.
TGCGCAATAGAGAAAGGGTATGAAAATAGAAGATTTTGGGATGAAGGTGAGTCCCTAATGAGCCGATGGAGTTGAGTGAGGTAACAATGTGAAGCCTAGGTGAGAAGGCATCCGATTGGACTAGGGTCTCGGCCGTTGTCAACAGTCTGCGCATGCGCAGACAGGGAATTCTCGGAAAAGGGTGTGGAAATAGACGTGTTAGGGATTAGGTGAGCCCCTAATGATCCTATGGTGTCGTATGAGGTCTTATTTTGAAGCTGTCGTGCGGGAGCATCCGCCTGGGCTAGTGTGTCGTTCGTTGTCGATAGTTTGCGCATGCGCAGTCTGACCGTAGTATAGAAATACACGTGTTGGGGTGTAGGTAGGCCCCTAATGGTCTTATGTGGTCGAGTGAGGTATCAATGTAAAGCAGTCGTGAGGGAGTATCCGACGGGCTAGGTGTGACGGGGAACTGTCGTCATTCTGCGCATGCGCAGTAGAGAACGTGTATGGAAATAGACATTTTGTCGCCGACAGGGGTCGCAATGGGTCCGATGACGTCGTTTGAGGTCTTATGTTGAAGCTCTTGTGAAGCAGCATCCGACTGGGCACAGGGTTGGTCCGCGCATGCGCATGCGCAGTCTGGTCGTAGTATAGAAAGCAGGCATGTTGGGGGATGCGTGAGGGTGTGTGTGTGTGACTGGGCTCGATACGGGGTTGGGTGATGGTGTGGGTTGTTCGCACAGACGTCACTTCCGGGTTTCACTAAAACTACCTCCGAACACAGAAGAGTTCCAATGTTCTCTTAGACGTCCGGATGTTCAACCTCCGGGTTTTCCCAGGCCCGGCACGCCCCGGCCGCAGCGCGCGCGCGGGTTCTGCGGAAGTGCTTACTTATTCAGTAACAACAACAACGTGAGAACAACCACGTGAAAACTGAAGCCCAGAATAGGGGGCTTGCACATTGAAAGAACTGAAGCCCAGAACAGGGGGCTTTGTGTACATTGAAAGAACTGAAGCCCAGAACAGGGGGCTAGTAAACTTAAGCCCAGAACAGGGGACTTGTACATTGAAAGAACTTAAGCCCAGAACGGGGCTTGTACATTGAAATGATGGACGGCCCAGTCATATACGAGTACATCGCGGTCCTCGGCCTTGAGGGTGCAGTCCACAGTAGGCCCCTCGTTGCTGGAAACAGACCCTTGCTATAGCCCTTTGGTCTTTCTGAGATGCCAAACCATCCAGAAAACCCATATAAAAGTATATATTTTCTTCATGGGAATGCTCATACCATTAATTCAGCATACAAGCCAGTTATGCAAATTCAACCCGGGATAAATTTCCTTCCCTCGGAACGTACGCCATATTTTCTGGGAAATCTATTAAAATGACCCAAAATACGCCATATTTCGTCCATTTCCTGGAAAAATCTTGACAATCGATTTCAATAAGATTTCGTCTAAGTGTTCCCCGTCTCGAGGCGAGATAAAAAAGCTATTCAAAATATGGGGTCGACCATGCCGTTTTTTGTCACATATTCCATATGTAACATAACCCTATTTTAAAACACCTGAAAAACGTACGAAACTGAGGCTGACGAAGGTTGACTTCGCGGCCCGACTCGCCATATAGCTCAACCGAGCCACCCATCCGCATATGTCATTTTGAAGGAATGGTAGTACCCAGAAGCTTGGGACTATAAATACTGGATACCAAAAAGGGAAGGATAATTATCATGTGGTCAGACCCGGACGGTCTGCTGTATTAAAATTTTTGACCAATAATCCGAAACTATGGACTACTACCTGAGGTACTCGTCAAACATCTGTACGATGGTAGATAAGGTCTTTCCCTGGCATCGATGGTACAGGTAAAACAAGCAATATTGTCCGCACACGCTACTGGTCAGGCTTTGCAACGTTTGACTTTTCCAACACCACGCCTCTGTGCCTTGATCCATGAAGTCTGTTAAATCGGGATGGAGGGGTGGCAGGCCGTACGGGTCAAAGTATTCGCCCTGCTGTTCTGTCAAGTACACGGCCACCCAATGTTCACCGGGCCGATCCATCGGGTCCGTGTTGAGAACGCAAGCAGCAGGATACATACGGTCTAATGGGAACACATCTCGGGCGAACACCCCTTGAAAGACCATACGTGTCCCTGGGTCATTCTCCAGCACGGTGGTTATCTGGTCTGTATCCATGTTAGGTGGCAAAGTCACACAGGACGTTGCGCGCCTTGTCCACTTGAACGATGTTGTCAAACTCGGCGTAGCAGATCACATTGACGGTGGTCCCGAGGGCTCGTGCAAAGTGGATTTCCAACCGTAAATTGCCTTGCTTGGCCAGGGCCAGCTGATGGTCGTTCTCTAAGGTGGGGATCAGATCGAAACAGAACAACGTGTATCCGTTCGCGTAGTCCTCCCGACTGATGAAATTCCCTTCGTCCTGGTTGATTTGACCGGTGGATGTAAACAGGCTCTGATAGGCTCGAATGAAATTCCTGCGCCCAAAGTGCGGTGTTAAGGCCGTGGCTGGGACCTGTTGTCCATCCACATGCAGGGCCACAAAATTGATGCCGAAATGTTTAACCCTACCTGGCCTGGGGGGGGCCATTATGGCTCCCCCTACCAAACTTTCTGCACTATCTTCGGAACGGCAAAAAATGGAGAGCTGAAACTCCGTGACTTTATCGTTTGTCTTATTGGGGTCATTTTGAGCCTATTTTCATAACCCCCCGAGCAGAGTATCATGGGTAAATTCAAGATGGCGGCCATGTGGTGTACCAGAAAAGTGATGTTTTTGTCATATTTCTTCAAAATTTCTGTTTTTCCGCAGTGAAAAGTGGGCGAAAACTATTTTATTTCATATCACATTAATATTTGCCAATTTTTCGTGCAGTTTTTGTGGAGAAATTGCAAAAATAAAAAATTCGGAAAATCTGACCGAAAAATCGACCAAAAAATGCCGTTTTTCAAAATGGCGTCACTGTGACGTCATCAAAGCGGCCATCTTGGATTTTTTTACATTTTCTGGTAGAGCTTGACCCAAGGGTATAGTGTAATAAGTTTCAGCTCCCTAGCTCCAGGGGTAAGAAAAATAATTAGGGGGGGGGCCATTTCGGCCCCCCCAGGCCTGGACAGGTCCCCAAAAGCCCAGGCCAGATAGGGTTAAAGTCAAACGGATTCTCTGGGTAGGCTCCGCTGAAACTGGTATTTTCCACACAGGCCAGGATCAATCGCTTGGGTAGTTCCCCCAGGAACAGGTTTTCTCTGTTGGCGCTCATATTTCCAGCAGGCACAGAGAACACTTTGGCTTGTACACGTCGGATAGGGTACTGGGCTGGTTTTGTTTCCAAGGCTTTCATGTGTCCCAATTGAACGGCTGGATTCGGTTTCACTTTTCGGACATACAGCACTGCGTCTTGGATGACAATCTTATAGTCAGCTGAGTGCCCATCTACGTTAGTGGCCATCAAGGCGAATGTCGGAGGCGCCCGTACCAGTCGGATTTTGATGGCGATCTTGTTCAAGAGGTACCGGTGTTGCATGAACATGTCTGCGTGTAGTCGACCCATGAGATACACCGAGGCACCGTTCGCAGTGAAAGCCTTCCGTTTGTTATATCCCACATTGTCCACCGTGTCCATGTGCTCGGGTGTGTCCTGGTAGAATAAAGCGGCTGTGAGCTGAGATTTTTTAGCCTCTCGGCCATACGACAACAGTGTCTCGATGTAGGCCCGATAGGGTTACGTGTTGGTCGAGTCACTGATGAGTTTGTCGCTGAGAAATATATCCACCTGTTGAAACATCGTGTGCAGCCAGAGATTCGTCGGGCCCACCGTTGCAGCTTGGGTGATTCTGGAGCCATCCCCATTGACCACCTCGGCTTTCACATACAAGTATGTATGGGCTAAATCCACATAGGCCGTATCCGCATTACTGATGGTGAACTCGATGGGCCCTGTTTCGTTGATGCTGGAGAGCGGGAGATGCTCCACCCATAATCCTTGTTCGGCACTGGTCTTTGTAGGCGACACGGTCCACAAATCAAGTTCACTGTTGGTGGAGGGACAGGACTCGGCGTGGATCAAGGACATGTTTAAGAAAAGATATCCTGGGTCTTCGATGTGCGTCGCCGCTGGGTCGGTCGTCGACTGGTGCGTGGTCTCGGTGGGTCAGCTCTTTTATTCCCTACGGTGCGTTGTGCTTTGGCCACCAAGACGCCCCCCGCTTCTTTGGCCCGCCGTTTCAAGGATTCTTTGGGTGCCGTACCCCCCAAGACATCACCGGCCACTTGCAGTCCACTGCGTACCGCTTGTTTGCCGATTGCTTGCACCCCACGCGTCACCAAGGGCAGGAACGTTTTGACGATGCTGCCGAGTATGTTCCCCAGCCCATGTCCTCGTTGCATGCGTGCACCGCTAAAGACCAGAAAGCCACCCCCGGCCTGTTGGGCATAATAGTCCATATAGCTGCGTGCATCGCACTCGTAAGGTACTTTCATTATGCAAAGTGGTGAGCACGTGCTTGTCGAAAATGAAGTGTCAGCACCACGTTCCCGCTTTCGAATGCCACCGGTCGTCCCGTGTCATCTCTTATATCCACCGTGATGGTGTTGATGTCGGTTTGTCGTGCGGACAGGTAGAGCATGTGGGTGAAACTGTGGGTGACTTGATCTCCATACGTCTTTTTAATGGGGACCACCCGTAACAGAGGTGTGTTGATATCGCCCACGATGTGGTTGTCCACCACGACCGAGTAGACGTAAAGTCCGTACATACCCGACTTCATATCCATCGGGATCTCGCCTTGGTTGGCGGTGGGTCCATCGAACGTCTGTAGATCGAAACCCAGCATTTGCTGTAGGATAGGACTCAGTACGACACTCGCGTTGACGGTGACGATATGCTGTGGCTTAACCCGGGGCTAGGAGCCGTATGAGCCCATGTACTTCAACATCCTCATGGTACTCATATGAACAGTCACAATCAAAGCGTGGCTGAGGCACATCATTTTTAGATGACGACTCTATAACGAATATTATGGATTAAGAATACTGATCAGCGATACGAATTTGATATTTTTGGAACATTATGATGTCTTGCCGGCATCACTGAAAACTGTTGACCGCTTCTCTCTTCAGGAAACAAGCCTATGTTTATGTATACTATGATTGTTTTTTTGAATTTGGTGCTAATACTGTTATATGGAATATGGAATATGGAATAGGTCTTTGGATTATGGACGCGGATATTCTCTAATGGACGACGGCTGAATTATGAATGACGGACCAGACGCTTGTAATTTGCACGCGACGCGTATTTTCCGAGAACATTGCCCAAGCAAACAAACAACCCCGCACGGATTCACATTCGCAAATTAACTGATAGAACCTTTTGTTCGCTGGATAATAGATTAGTACAGAGTTAAGTTGATAAATATAATAACGAAAATATAGACTGCGGCTCGGGCAATATAGGCCTACACATCGATGCGATCGATACAAAAACTTGCATAACCCTCAAAACAGTCAATACCTTCCTATTTTAGTATCTCATTATGAATAAAAATTATAGGTTTAATTTTACCACAGTACGGGGTTTCCATGTGCGTATCCAGGTAGAATGTTCCACGTGACTTGTACATGACCGAATCGTAGCCCATTGAAGGACAAAAGCGGTTATCACAGGAGAGACAATGTCCGCCTTCAAACTGGAGACTGCTAGCACACGGGTAAGCTGTGAAGGGACACTCTGAGTTGATGGACTCCGTGAAGAGGGCGACAGATCGGCTGTGACTACAGCTCAGGGTGTCCTCCATATCTGATAATAATAATAACTAGAACTCATGGACTTCGAAGGGCCATCCAAAATGTTAGACTGGTACAGGCACATGTACATGTACATGTAGGATTGCATTACCTATTTAATACACAATATATGAGCAGAAGATTCGCATCCATACTCTACAGACTCGTTGTCACAGGTAATGCCTCTCAAATACATTTAACAGTCACCAATGACACAAGAACAGTGGATCAGTTATCAATTGCTCGTGATCCACAGATGTGCTGAAAGATTTGCGTGTTAACGACAAGACAGATGCTCGTTTTTTATAAATAATTTGGTTTCTATATGCCGGGAAAGACAAAAAAGATTCAGTATTTACTGGAAAATAGATACCCTTGCCAAATATATTTATTACTAGCTATTGGAAATGGATAGGGCAAGCATTGCCGCCCTGGGAACGTCTTCCAGACAACACTCACTAACAAGAACTAAGATCGGTACCTAGATTGGAATATATGAGCTTTATCTGAACAGATATGTGCGATTATACATGGACAACGACCGTATTTATGAATATGTGGCTTTCTATACCCCACAAAATGAAAAAAGTATCTGTAAAGTAGATATTCTGAGCAAATATATTTCTTCTCAGCTACCGAGAATACAGACTTTTATATTTAAGAGGATTTCTCGGTATTTGGTCATGTTAACTTTGTTGGAGCTTTTCCTCATTTCGACCTCATCACTTCCATGAAAACAATCAGTGACCAGTGCCTGCGAGGTAGCCCTTGACCTTGACTGGAAGACAAAGCAAAGTAGCTGATCTTAATATCAGATATTTAATTATAATTATCTTTTCAGGAAAAGAATATATCAGATACATCTATGATTTTTTATAAGATAGCTACTTTCTGCTTGTCCTCTGTGATATGATGGAAGATAAACGGCTTAAAACTCTGGCCAACCTTTGTACTGTTTTGCGAAAAAAATGAAGTAATTTAATCTTTAGTTCTTGAATAAAAGGTACACGATGGTGTGAAGCCTACAAATTCGGGACGAGTGTATATCATCAAAACGGACCTCGTTTCATCGCTTGAAATATTGAGTTCACTTCACGTTGGCCTGGTTGATATCAGAATCAAGGGGAACTACTCTGCTTCCTGGTAAATTTGTTTTCGTCTTGCAGTAACAAAATCGAGGTATTTTATTGGACAAAAATAGTAATAATGCTGCCTTAGGGCGGGAATAAACGCATTAACACGTGGGGTTTACCGTCAACATCGTTTCCAGCCGTTTGATTGAACTGAAGTTGTGTCACGCTCATTAACATATTTCTGCGCATGCGTGGTAGGCGAGACTAGAATTATAGGATTTTATTTTTATTTTTCAGCGATAAGAATCCAATAAATTAAGTATACAAAATAGCTGATTTTACGCGATACGTTGATCAAATTTTGACATCGATTCCATGGCATTATGAGAGGTGTATCCAGGAATATATATGAAGGGATCCGAATTATTCTGAACAATTAATTAGTTGGAGAGATCGGGAAAGAAACAATCTGGACGACAAATTTTAAAATCTCAAGCTATTCACGTAAGTTTTAAAATGTCATTTTCGCACAGGTTCATATAATTTTCTCCCAGTAGTGGAGCAATATCGTGCACAAACTAGCCGAATTGTGCACTTCGAGGTAAAAGCATGAAAATTGGAATGATAGTAGCCCAGGATGTCTTGACCATTTTCTGATAAGGACCCACTCATTTTTTTCCCAATATGGCCGCCGAATTCAAGATGGCCGTCAATATAATGGTCAGATACAGCAATATGATAATAATACTGTTTATTGTTTTAGTTGAAGTCATGAAACTTGCAGCGATGCTTGTTATTAATGCTCTAGTCCGTTTTCAAGGAAGATCTGTAAAATTATTTTCCAAGGTGGCCGCCAAATTCAAAATGGCGGCCATGATAATGATCAAATTAGTTTTAATCATCATACAATGCGTAAAGGATTATGTCTGTATTGTGCACTTAATGTAATGTGCTGAAGCCAAGCAAATAATATCTGCTACGAATAAACTTTATCTTTCACAGTGAGATGACAGTCGTATTCAAGATGGCTGCCAAAAGAAACGCATTTTAATATGAAACGAGAGATCCTGAAGGATCTTGGCGCCCACCATTGTCCGATAATTGTAAGCTAATAACAAGAGGATCTTTTTGTTCATTGTTACTAAGAACGAACGATTGATTCGTAATTTTGTTTACAGAATTTCGAATGTGAGCGAAAAAGATCGAAAAAGGGACACTGGAAAACACCAAGATATAATCTTTCTAAGTTTCAAGAGTTTCAAGATTTCTAGAAACTGTTCTAATGTCGGTTGTTATAGTACAAGAGAAATGAACAAAGTTAGTCTGAAAGTGACTGTATATGTACGGAGGATCCTTCGTCTTCGTTTTGTAGTATTTTTATTTTATTTATTTATTTGCACGTGTCATCATTGGGTACTGGAAGCGAAGACAAATCTCTTTGACACTTTGGCATGAGCTATGAAACATACTTAAGATTTTAAAATTAGGAACGAATGCTAATTCTGTTCTGTTTACTGGGCTAGTTTGAGATATTTCTTTTAAGATACCATGCTCGAAATGAAAGCTCGTGTGAAACACGGGCGAAGACCAGATAATTTTGTAACACATAATTTGGTACTCACAGGGCTTTAGATCTCCCCAATTTGGGCACACCCCCTATTAAGGGTGGCATTTTTTTTAGGATGGGACAGAGGGTGGGGAACATACCCCTGGAGGATGAGCAATCAGAAATCATCCCTGGTAGAAGTGCCTCTGAGAAGAGATTTCTTCACCAATGGGAGAAACCCAGTGTGAGGCAACACCAACTTTATTTTGCGTTTCATGGGCCCACCGACATTAAAAAATCTAGATTTAGATACATTCAGTTGTCACTATCCCCATTGCCACGTGTCTATGCCAGCACTAGCAGAACCAATGTCCTGTCAATCCATTTATAAACCATAATGTTAATAAAATTATGAATTGTAAAAAAGTCTGTGTAATGAAATATAAATAAAGCATTTTGTTGATGGGCTGCGAAATTTGTATGGGAGGTGGTCCTAAAGCAATGTCAATCATTAAACAAAATCAATTCTTTGAAATCCTTAGTCTGTCCAACAACATCACAATAATAAACTTCATGAAGTGCCAATAAATTGTGCTATATAAGTTTACTGTCTATAGTGCCACCCAATGGTGAACAAATATTACAAAATCACAAGATGAAGCAAAATCCCCAGATGTGACCTGGGGGATGTAGACATTGGACTGGAGTCTTGAGAATTTCACGTATTCAACAAAAAGGCCATTGGGCTTACAAGGGATGTGAATTATAACACTGGGAATGTTATATTCATGTTCAGCAAACGAGAATTATTTTTTCCGGATTCAAAGAAGTAAATTTCCATTTTGTCCAAAAAAAAATATTTTGGGACGCAAAAACACGCCTCCATGATGTAGCCATCACTGCCAAAATCTTATCAGCCTATCTTGCAAGAGCATTATATCCAAATTTCATGGAAATCAAACAAGTTGTTTAGAAGATATCGCGCTACACAAGTTTACTTGAATTCATGTCTATAGCGTCACCTAGTGATGACCAAATACCACGAAAAACAAGCAGGTGAAATGTAAAGCCCTAGGAAGATGGCACATAAAGAGTTCAATGGCAAAAACTTTAATCATGATAATGGATATGGAGGTTTTGCAGTTAAGTCAAATAATTGAGATTTTTCATTTAAATGACAATTTGGTTTGCGCCGAAAGGGAATTATCATGTGGCAATCCTATATTTATGCTTGGAAACCTAGAATAGAACAATTTTTAAATATTTCTCCAAGCGAATTGATAAATTTTCAATTCACGAAAAACTTCTTTTTTGAGATGCAAAAAACGTGCCTTTAAAATTAGGCCAACTACACCAAAACCTTTTCAGCACATTTTCTATCCTTCAAGACCATTGTAATACAATTTCATAGAAATCAAACCAGTCGTTCAGACGAAATCGTCACAGAAAGGTTTACCTATGCTCTGACTACAACGCCATCTAGTGGTGAGCAGCGGCTATCAAAACACCACCAGAAAAATTTCCCAGGCCTAAGGAGATAGCACACAAAGTTTGACCCAAAAATATTTAACGGGAGATATTCACGTTTAAAGTCGCGGCGGCGGCGGCGGCGGCGGCGGCGGATCCGGCGGAGCCGTTTCTCATGAAAACATAAGAGCATCCACTTTGTGGAAATGCTCTAAATAGTAAGATGGTACAATACTTAATACTGGAGGGATCCGGTCCGCGCAGTAATGTTGAAACTTCGAAAGTGTCTGAATCCTGATTATCTCCCTTGGATCGAAACATGCAGTAGTCTACAGTTGTCGAGTTGTGACGTTGTGTCACAAGAGTGACGTCCCTTCATGTAGCCGACCCACCGGCAGACGAAAGGGTGGGGCAGTTCACTTGCAACTGCATGGACTAAAGAAAACTGATTTAAAATTTGAAGAAATACATTTTAATTCCGGATTATTTGAACTCCTTGATATGGAAGGTGAATGAATAGATATTCTCTATAGTCAATATATAGAATATGCCCCACCGTTTGATCGGCCGACTCTTGTGATGCAACGTCACAACTCGTGAATACCGTATTAATTTGAAGCGTAACTTGGATTTTCGAATCGGATCAAAAGGGTATCTTGCACAACTAGGCCCCATGTAGGACCTGTGTACCAAATTTCAGAAAGATCCATGAAATATTTCCTGAGAATTCACGATAACTACGTTTCAAGGGGAAATTCAAGATGGCCACCTGGTGGCCATATTGGATTTTCGAATCGGACCAAGAAAGGTATCTTGCACAACTGAGCAACAAGGGGAATCTGTGTACCAAATTTGAGGAAGATCCATGCTGTACTTCTTGAGAAATCACGATAACAAAGTTTCATTGGGAAATCCAAGGTGGGCGCCTGGTAGCCATATTGGATTTTCGAATCGGACCGAAAAAGGTATTTTGCACAACTAGACCCCAAGGGGAACCTATGTACTAAATTTGAGAAAGATCCCTGCAGTACTTCCTGAGAAATCACGATAACAAAGTTGCATGGGAAAATCCAATATGGCCGCCTGTTGGCCATATTGGATTTTCGAATCGGACCGAAAAAGGTATCTTGCACAATCAGACCCAAGGGGAACCTGTGTGCCAAATTTTAGCAAGATCCATGCAGTACTTCCTGAGAAATGACGATAACAAAGTTTCATGGAGAAATCCAAGATGGCTGTCTGGTGGCCATATTGGATTTTCGAATCGGACCAGAAAAGGTATCATGCACAACTAGACCCGAAGGGGAACCTGTGTACCAAATTTGAGAAAGATCCATGCAGTACTTCCTGAGAAATGACGATAACAATGTTTCATGGACAAATCCAAGATGGCTGCCTGGTGGCCATATTGGGTTTTCGAATCGGACCAGAAAAGGTATCCTGCACAACTAGACCCGAAGGGAACCTGGGTACCAAATTTGAGAAAGATCCATGCAGTAATTCATGAGAAATCGCGATAACAAGATTTCATGGGGAAATCCAAGATGGCTGCCTGGTGGCCATATTGGATCTTCGAATCGGACCAGAAAAGGTATCCTGCACAACTAGACCCGAAGGGGAACCTGTGTACCAAATTTGAGAAAGATCCATGCAGTAGTTCCTGAGAAATCACGATAACAATGTTTCATATGGGAATCCAAGATGGCTGCCTGGTGGCCATAGTTCAGTTCAGTTCACGTCACGGAATTCCCTCCTTAAATAGGAGCACCTCCCTGAGGAGTAATGTCATAAGGTCAAAAGACACAATCGCTACACCACTAGACAGACGCCAATCTTGTTACTCTGAAATGGCTGAGCGCATAGCAGTATAGCCTTATAAGTCTTTCTTGTTTGTACAGACATGGACACAGGTTTGGACTGAGGGAGCTGGTTGGGTTCAGTAAAAAGGTTGCAAGTCCATCTTCGCTGTTCCAAACTGTTTGAGTTGTAATGCCACAGTCAAGGCATAAGTTAGTCTGCATCAGATCAAGATATTTTGCACGAATTTCTTGTAATATTCGGCACCTCGTCAGGAAGTGCACATGATCTTCCGGGTCTTCCTTACACAGTGGACAGGTGGGATTGACAGAATATTGGTTGAAGACGGATTTGTTAGCTTGAAGTGTGTAGCAGCCAGTTAAGAGGCGCAGGCGTATCGGTAGTGTCCGTATATCCCAGGGAGAAGTTTTTACTGAAGCGATTACTGGGTGTGGATTACCCAGTGGGCCAAGACTCCGGCACAAATAGCGGAGAGATGGTTAGAGTGCTGCTTGAGAGGAGATAGCTTCAGTCCAGTAGGTCGAAACTTGTTGTTTCACAAGCTTTTTCCAGGCTACTTTGCTAGGTGTATGTTGTAATAGGTAATGGATGGAGGGCAGGTCGTATTTTGCTAGAATTCTGCGCGTCTCGGAAAAACAGCTCTTTTGTTCGAAGCCCTTCATGACCTTCTAATAGTATATAGGGTGCAAGCTGCGCCACTCTATCTGGCAGACCCAGGAGTTGCTTCAATGTCTTCCTATAGAAAGCCTCCAAGTGTTGTAGTTCTGTAATATTTATAGTGAGTATCTCCGGGCCGTGGAGGAGGACTGGTATGACATAGATATCTAACAGAACCCAGAACCCAGAACCCATAAGAGCATACATTGCGCATCTAGCCTTTCTAATGTTTTGGTCCACTGTTAATTTGGCCGACGCCAAGGTGCTGTCTTTTACAATGCCCAGGTGCACTGCCGAGTCAGGTTCTGGAACAGATTCCCCATGGAGTTGAAGCTGGTTGATTCTCTGTTTTGCATCGGTAAGTACAGCAGTTTTGAGGGGTTGTAGGTCGTAGAACTCACAGGCACTGCAGGTCGTATTTTGCTAGAATTCTGCGCGTCTCGGAAAACCAGCTCTTTTGTTCGAAGCCCTTCATGACAACTTGTCTGGATGCAATGGTAAAGAGCAGGGCACCTGAATCTGTACAAATCGTCCTCGCCATGGCAAGCTTTCGGGAATGAATCCTGGCCTCGATAGAGAGGACTCCTAATAGTATATAGGGTGCAGGCTGCGCCACTCTATCTGGCAGACCCAGGAGTTGCTTCAATGTCTTCCTATAGAAAGCCTCCAAGAGTTGTAGTTCTGTAATATTTATAGTGAGTATCTCCAGGCCGTGGAGGAGGACTGGTATGACATAGATATCTAGCAGATGTGAAGATGCGACTGGCGTCAGACCGTTTATTCCGTGTAGGCCAGAACCCATAAGAGCATACATTGCGCATTTAGACTTTCTAATGTTTTGGTCCACTGTTAATTTGGCCGACGCCAAGGTGCTGTCTTTTAGAATGCCCAGGTACGCTGCCGAGTCAGGTTCTGGAACAGATTCCCCATGGAGTTGAAGCTGGTTGATTCTCTGCTTTGCATCGGTAAGTACAGCAGTTTTGAGGGGTTGTTGGTCGTAGAACTCACAGGCACTGTAGTTTTCAGCTATGTCGAGGAGACTCTGGAGCTCATCCTCACTGTTAGCAATTAGACTAACGTCATCAGCACAAGTCGGAGCAGAGCAGTTGATGGTACCGATTGTAGCACCGATTTTGGTAGCATCTAATTGGTTCAGGAGATCGTTGATGTAGAGCTTGTACAAATCGGTAGACAGTAACCCCCTTGGCATTCGCCTTGTCCGAGTGGAATCGGGTCAGACTGCTTGCCTTTCCATTTTATTTTGGTGTTGGCATTTCTATGAAGATCAGTGACAAGGAGCCACAGAGTTCCTTCGATTTCGGCGAGAAATAGTTTACGGGCTAAACTCGCATGATTCACTACGTCAAAGGCTGATTTTGCATCTAGTAGGGCGACAAATGAGCTAAGTCTCCTAGATTTTGATTCGAGGCAAGATTCTTGCAACAGGAGAGCACCGTACATTGGTGAGATTTTTCTTGTAAAGCCAAATTGGAGTGGATGTTGATTTTTGAGAAGGACGGTTTGGATCTGACCCCTTAACAGAATCTCCAGGATTTTACACAACACAGGAGTAACTGTAATGCCACGGTAAGAAGATGCTTGGATCTTGTTTCCCTTCTTCTTGTATACAGGAGTCAAAAGGCCTTCTTTTAAGGTATCTGGGAGAGTCTTAAGTCGAAATAAGGCATTAATGATCAAGGTCAGGATATGTGCTACTGAGGCTCCTCCCTCTTTTAGATGCTCTGCAGTAATTCCATCCGTGTCAGGGGCTTTTCTGATGTGAAAACTCTCGTTGGCTTTCCCTACTTGGCTCGTAGTGACATTGAGGGGAGTGGTACTGCTTTGTATTCGACACAGATCTTGGAGTATGATTTCATCGAACTCAACTTCAGCTCTTCGAGTTGGATGATAGTTACTGTTGGTTGAAGGGGTACCGACGCTTAGAAAGTGAGCATGCCATCCTTCCAGGATCTGGTCCATGGGGAAGGATATGTCCTTAACTTCCAGTGAGTCAATCATTGGGGAGTTTGAGCGGCGTTGTCTCCGTACTATTTTAAAGAATAAGTTTTTATCATTCTCTTCTGCATTCAGGAAGGTTTGCATATCATAGTCTCGTTTTATGGCGGCAGCTTTACGTTGGGTGTGTCTAAGTTTGACCTTGGCACTTCTTCGATTAGCTGATGCAGGATGATTGGGATCTGATGGTCGATTTGGGGTTTTCCATTCCATGTGGGCTTTTTGTTCTCAACTACGGCTGTGGCAATCTCCTCGTTCCAGATGCGAAATGGACGCTTGTTTCTCGAAAGTTGTATGGGCGAGGAGATACGAGCCGCAGAGTGTAATACATCACATAGTTTGGCATAAGCCCTATGTACGGCCAGCATACTATACAAGCTGGTGATCGTATCAACTAGAGCAGAGTTCACAGTTGTCTTATAGACGTCCAGGTCTACTTTTTCCCAGTTTAACCTTGTCTTTGTAGGTGGCAGTGATCCGAAATCTAGAATACTAGCTGTGGTGGCTAGTTTGACAGTCACAGAGACAGGGTAATGATCAGAGCTGTTGGTGTAAAGATTTTCCCAACGTTTGACCGTGGCTATTGAGGGGGATGTAGGACCCAAAGTGATGAAGTAGTCTATTGTGGAACTGTCTTTCCCGTTTGAGTGGATAAATGTTGGGCCGTATGAACCCATGTACTTCAAGATCCTCATGGTACTCATATGAACAGTCACAATCAAAGCGTTGCTGGGATACATCATTCTTTAGATGACGACTTTACAACGAATTATGGATTAAGAATACTGATCAGCGATACGGATTTGATATTTTTGGAACATCATGATGTCTTGCCGGCATCATTGAAAACTGTTGACCGCTTCTCTCTTGCAGGAAACAAGCTATGTTTATGTATACTATGATTGTCTTTTTGAATTTGGTGCTAATACTGTTATATGGAATATGGAATAGGTCTTTGGATTATGGACGCGGATATTCTCTAATGGACTACGGCTGAATTATGGATGACGGACTAGACGCTTGTAATCTTGTATGATACATTAATCCGTGCTTCAGGGTGAAGTCTTGAAACTGTTTTTGACGCTTAGAAGGTTCGGTCGCTGTCAGGTCGACATTGAAGTCGCCAGCAAAGATGATATGATGAGAAAATCCATACCTCTGGATAATTTCATGGAGTTGGTCGAGTACTTCAGCAAACTCCTGATCTGAAGCTGTGCCTTTTCTGCAAGGCATGTAGACAGAAAATATTACTAACGAGATGGGGGCTGTGTGGATCTCGACACCCTGTATTCTGCAGCTACCATCAGCGAGCGGAGCGACGATGTGGTTGATAGTTTTTCTCCAGAAGATAGCAACACCGCCGTACGCCCTAAGCATTTGAAGTGGAGGTATGGGGTCTAAGTCATCCACTGCTTTGGATTCGCACGTGAATTTCGGGTTAAGATCTTTTAAAGTTTGCAGTTGGAAATTGAAAAGCCAATGTTCCTGGACGCATAGCACATCCATTCGCTTCAGTAGGTAGTGGATGCTAAGATGGTTGGTGGCTATGTTCTTGCAGTTGAAGGTTGCTATACGCAGGAGGGGGTTGTCTGTAAGATCATGGTTTTGGATATTTGTCCTTTCTTCTATGTCCCTAGAAGGGGAACAGGGCCTTTGTCTAAAAAAGGACGTCTCCGTGATGTGATAAGGAATCTGGTGAAGAGGAGTTGATGGTGACATTACTGAAGTATGCGTCTTCTTCGGAGACTGAATTAGACTGGTAACTGGAGGCGACAGCTCGTGGGCCTCACAATGATCTTTGCTCTATTGACCCTGACGCTGTGGCAATGACAGTTCTCTCTTACAGTGACAGAAATGTCTTCCGAAAGAGAAACTGCTAACTAAGCACGATGTTCACACACACACATACACACGCTCTCTCACACACACACACACACACGCACACGCGCGCGCACGCACTCGCTCACTCACCATCGTTAGTGCATCCATGCGTTAAGACGGGGTTGAGCACGCCTCACGGGCCATTTGACCACGGATGCTCCATCTCTACCCCAAACACCTTCCTTCACACCCCCAAAATGCCCACTTTGGCTACTACTCCTACTGATGACATCACCAATGACGTCACAGATGACTTGGACATCCCTCAAGTCGTGGTCTACACACCGAGGGTTGCATTCGGACCAAGAATGGTCCCTCAATCGCTCAAATAGACCCATGCGCATATCCAGAATGACCACTTTACTTACTACACCCCAACTTCCCATGCGCAGATTGGCGCGACTTCCAATCAAAAACACGTCAGTCTGACTCTACCCCACCAAAACTTCACTAGGATACCCCAACCGGTCCATTTGGATCAAAAATGGATCCCTTGATTGCCCAAACATGTCAATTCCCACGTCCAAAATGACATCTTTCGTTACTGCTGCCCAACTGAGCATGCGAAGCACAATGCGACTTCCAACAAAACTCATACCATTCGTCGTCTACTTGCAGCGAGCTACAAGATGACACCCCACACGGTCCATTCGGACCACGGATGGTCCACCTCTACCCCAAAAACCTCCCATTCACACCCCCAGAATGCCCACTTTGGCTACTTCTCCTACTGATGACGTCACCGATGACGTCGCAGACGACGTGGACATCCCTCAAACCGTGGTCTACACACCGAGGGCTTCACTTTGGCACCTCACACGACGCATGCGGGCCAAGAATGGTCCTTCATTCGCTCAAACAGACCCGTGCGCACCTCCAGAATGACCACTTTACTTACTACACCCCAACTTCCCATGCGCAGATTGGCGCGACTTCCAATCAAAAACACGCCAGTCTGACTCTACCCCACGAAAGCTTCACTAGGATACTCCAACCGGTCAATTTGGATCAAAAATGGATCCCTTGATTGCCCAAACATGTCAATTCCCACGTCCAAAATGATATATTTCGTTACTACTGCCCAACTGCGCATGCGTAGCACAATGCGACTTCCAACAAACACCATATCATTCGTCGTCTACATGCAGAGAGCTAAAAGTTGACACCCCACACGGTACATTCGGACCACGGGTGGACCATCTCTACCCCAGACACCTTCCTTCACACCCCAAAATGCCCACTTTGGCTACTACTCCTACTGATGACGTCACCAAAGACATCACAGATGACGTGGACATCCCTCAAGTGGTGGTCTACACCCCGAAACATTAAATGGAAAATGACAGAAACACCAATGGCTAGCATCATACCAAGTTTTAGCCTTCTGACACAAATCAAACAATGAACTAAGTTAATTTCAGTATTTGGCCATTATTATGGCGGCCATCTTGAATTTGGCGGCTATGTCGGGAAAAAATTGTGTGGGTCCTTAACAGAAATTGATCGGGTCATCATTGGCTACTATTATGCCAAGTTTCGTGCTTTTACCTCGAAGCGCACAATATTTTCACCATATTGCTCTACTACAGATAAATACACACTACGAGCTTTAATTTGGTGCAGCATCCATCAAATTGGTGTATTATTTTTGTTTATTGATAACTTCTAATGGTACAGTTCATTATTTGACATGCCGATCAGAGCAACCGGACACAGTGGCAGTGTTGTGGGTCATCCACTGCAGATGGAACTGTCAGGAGTCGCAAGTACTGTTGTGCCCTTCATATTACCTCCCTTGAGTTGCGAACTCAAGGCGCTGACGTCTCGGATTGTGTTTGGACTTGTCCGACGTCACTCCTTGCAGGCCTGTGCAAGAGCCCAATTTACAGTATGCGCAAAGACGTTTCCACGCAGTTGTTGTTAAATGTCTTTTCAAACTTCCGGTTTAGAATTTTAGATGAACAATTTGGGCTTGAAAGGCACACTTCCGTTCTTCAGAGACAGTCCAAATTCAATCCCAAGCTAGATCAAAACCTCCTCTACATTTTATCCAGGGATTTGAACTATGCATTCTGCTTCGTTCTCTCGGAAATGTTTGGAAACCAAGCACGACTGCACCACACGCTAAACCCATTCCAAGACGACCCCCTCCCCTTCGGGCGTGGCCTTAATGATACTATTTGATAATACTGACGATGAAGAAATATTATTTCCCCTCCCACACAGACACCAATGAATCAGAGTATATATAAAAACAAAGTATAATATGTTTTCAATACTTTCAAATATAACGGATCTTTAAACAGATGTTAACATGCAATGAAATTGGGACTCAATATGGAACTCGACGGGTTGAAACTTGCACTTGGAGCCATCAGTTTCAACCTGTGTAAGGATCATAACTATTGCAGTTCGTGCCCAATCTTCAAGATATTCTAATATTTAAAGTGTATAGTGTCAATGACGAACAACCTTCAAGTTTCACGAGACATTGTTCTATCTGCACAATGTTTAATATTCGATCTACCCAATATTGCTGTAAATTAGATTGTTATGATACGTTGAAACTTTTTCTTACAAAATATTATAGACGCCCAAAAATTACGAGAGCCTATACTCTCTCTCTCTGTTCGGAGCAAATTGGTTCCACGTGGGCTTGTTAATGCAGCATCAACGTTCGAAATGCTGTTTGGGAGGGTCTTGAGAGGCGTGCAAAGGGCAGTGTCATGGTAGTGTAGACACTGTGGATATTTCTAGAATAATAGAGCTACGTATTATGTGATTCATCCATCTGGAATTTTCTCGAAGTCGTGACCGATTTATCGCAAGTAAATTTCGATTATCATAATTGCAAATGGCCGAAATACGAAGAGACCCGTATGACGATGGTAATTGGGTCACAGCGCCATCTACACATAGGCCTGTATACATACTGTTTGTGGGTTAATCATTTTCGAGCTTTCTAGAAGCTGTTGTGATCGTATCTGGGTTAAATCATACGTCATTGCTGTACCGGTGGAAGCTTCTTGATTTGATAGAATGTACTGGAATGCCACATAGAGTATAAATAGCCGGACAATTAGTCATTCTAGGAGGGATTCTAGCTGGCTTCTATGTGTGGGTGCATTAGATTGTGTTACTGGATATTACCTTAGCCTGCGATTACTGACTGCTGTACTGTATATTCCTGTGAACTGACTCTTGGCGCTGTATTATCTACGTGATTGAACTGACGGATTGAACGCGATTTCTGCGCGTCGGCACGGACTGCATAGAGATTTGCACGTTAGTACGGACTGTGAGAGATACACCGGTATAGCATTGAACAGTAAGACTGTATTTCATATTTGTTAAGTTGACCTTACTTAATTTGTATATGATTTTAGTATTGTAAATAAATATTTGATTGTTATTCCTTGATTTCACAAAAGCTTTCTGTTGCGTTTTTCCTATTATCGTTCAGACGTAACAGCAGACTGTCTACTGTATATCGACGACACCATTGTTCCCTCCACTGATGTCGAGCACTGTCTTGTTGAGTTGGGCTGAAGATGAATCCTCATGTTCATTCATTCTGCGAAGCGAATATTATCTAGTTGAATGGTAGACAAATCGATCCTGAGAAAATATCGACTGACTTCTGTTGACCTCTTCCCAAACACGGAAAGATAAAAAATTTGCATGGTCCTGTTCATATTATAGCCTTGTATCCGTAAGTTCAAAGACAAGGAAGAACAATCCTCGATTAGACAGCCGATTTGTTGTCCATCCATTTTGGCTATACAAATAAATCTATGACAATAGAACTATCCTCATCTATTACCAGGAAAGTGGTTCTTGCAGTGGTTCTATCGTTCCGGAAGTTCCAGCCATGCCTTCATGCCCAACCATTCCTCCTGCACACTGACGATGCCGCAGTCAGTTGGATGAGGAGTATGGGCATTACCCTGTCAGTTCAAATGGCTACATGACTGCAGGAGCTATGGATATAACACACAGAGATGACACATTGACCAGAAAGGCAGCACAGCAAAGCCGACGACCTGTTAATGGATCCGCCTAGGTAATGTAAAATGTAAAATAACTTGCATAAGGCATCGGACGAGGAGTAATATTATCGCACAGACGTAGAGACGTTAATATTACCCATCAATGACCTTCCTATAACAGCTTCCTATAAGAGTTACTGCTGTTGGCTCGAAGAAATAGAAATTCATCCTTTGTAGTTGTTCAGCAGCAGCTAGAAAACAAAGATGCTGGTGGTGCAAGGATCTTCTCACAGGAGGACATCAGGAGACCTGAATGGTGTTTCATCTCTCATCTTACCCGAAGACTGAATACCATATCGCGACTCGGTTCTATAGACTGGAACTTTAAAAAGAGATGATATACAGGCGAAGAATGACAAAGCGTTGAACACGGATAAGCATGCCTTCTATTGGCTCACCATGAAAGGACATACTGAACGAGACATCTGTGCTTTCCAGAAGTCAGCAAATGGTCAAGGCAAGGCTCCTCTCGGGATGTACATCGTATTAGCGTCCACGAGTATGATATCTTCATATAATGACAATTATGTATTGATCAAAATAAGCAACTTCACTAAGTGGAACGAAACAGTACCTTTCCCAAACCAAAAGAACATCGTTCACTGAAGTCTGCGGTTTATGCAAATTGACAAAACAAGCGTCTAGTCCGTCATTCCATATTCAGCCGTCGTCCATTAAAGAATTTTCGTGACGATAATCCAAAGACCTATTCCATATTTCACATTGGCATCAATTTGATAAAAAAAAAACAGAAAACAACAACAATCATAATATACATAAACATAGACTAGCTTCCTGCAAGAGAAAAGCGATCAACAGTTTTCAATGATGCCGGCTAGACATCATGATCCAAAAAATATCAAATCCGTATAGCTGATCGGTATTCTTAATCTGTATGATATTCGTTGTAAAATCGTTATCAAGAGAATGGTGTATGTCAGTCACGCCTCATTGTGCCTGTTCATATGAGCAAGTTAAGAAACGTAACGTCATAAATGTTGCACGCTACGCTCGTGTTTTTCGGTCAGCATGCGACATGTATCGTCAAATTTGAGGAACTTTGAGTGGAGGTGCTTGGGAGAATAGCTCTGTTTTTTGAAAGTTTCTGCAACAAATTGCCTGACGTTGAATAAAATCGTCAAATTTAACGCAGAATATAGCGTATGCTAGTAGGCGAGATATGTATACGCAATACGCAGATCCCACTGGAATTTTGCTGTCCAGATATGAATAGTTTACGATGTCGAAATTGTAATCATCTCTTGTCATAAAGTCGACAATAGAGAAGGCCAGCTTCATTTTAGGTCTTAAATATGATGTGCCGTTAGGGCTATCTGTAGTTTCCTTAAAATCAAGTAAATATTGTGAAGGATGGTTTATATCCTTTACTTCTTCATTTATATAGCGACAGCGAGAAGCTCGTCTATATAGCGTTTGGTGAATGAGAAGGAACGGGCTTTGAAATGATCGGCTTTTGAAAGCGCCTGCATATAGTCGTATTCATAGGAGAACAGATAGGTCACCAAAAGGAGCGCACAATTAGTAGCCATTCGGGTAACTGATGCGGTTCATATATTTTGTTGCCAAATTTCACATAGATATGATTAATGAGAAATTCAAGCAAACTCTATCAACAAAGAAACATCCGATGAATGGCATCATTGTATGTAGTAGAGCTAAAGAATGCTCTATGGCTTCTGAGTTTAATATATCGGCGATCAGTTTTCTTGAACACAGATACTATCAATGAAATTAATCGGTCAATAAAGTCCGGATGAGAGATTGTAGTATAGTGTGGCAATGAGCATGTACTGTAGGTACAGCTTTTTGTCGCTTTGAACAGTCAATATTATGCTATTCCAGCGCAGTCAGGACTATTTTCTGGTCGGCTTTTAAGTTTATTCTTCTCGGCTCTCTACATTTAGGTCCTTTATCAGGAATGTATTTAGGTGTTCATCACTCACTAAATCAAGGTTACCAGTCATAATATGTTTTCATGGTGTATGGATAAATGTCGACGATTTGAAATACCATGCTGGTTGCAAGTCAGTGGTACGGTTAAACAGTTCAATAGGACCTAAGCGCAATGTCTTTCATGTATGGGGAGAGACTTCCCGTGATTTCAAATGTGCCACAACGGGCAAATTTCCGAATATGATGGTCCTCGGTAGAGAGAACTTCCTCGGTTCATGGGGTGGCTCGAGTGGCACCAACAAATAGCAGTTTGGATATGCTACACTGTACGGAATGCTGGTGTCGGTCATAAGATGACTGCAAACTTCTGGAAAATTACTGGGAAATAGCAACCCAAAATGGTCCGCATTGACTGGTGGACTGTGAAAATTTGTCCACAGGATACACCGCATGGAAGTCAGGGCAAAGACTTCTCATCACCAGTACGAAATCTTTGTTCATCTGTTTTCTGTATTGAGGGGAATTTATTTGTCGTGAGTGCTTAGCATGACCATGAACCTTTGAAAATAATACATAGATTCAATAGGGATATGGGGAACAGTATCGGGGAACAAATCTCCAAACGACATTTTCATCGAATACATGTACAAATCAAATCTGAAGAATCTTCTTTTAGGATAACAGTCGTTTGGTTCGCAACCCATCCTGATGAATACCTCAACGCTGGACAGCCAACGCATCATCTGCAAGTACAGTTAAGCAGATGATCCAAAAATGGTTGGAGACATTGGGAAGAGGTCAACACATCTTCGAGTATGACTCTTAGCCAGAAACAACCAGCATGTCGTACGATGTCACACAACGAATCCCGCAGTATGCAACCCTGACCAGAATGTTGCTCATACTCCACACAGAATCCAACTTGTCAACGCCTACATACAAGGGTTAACCGTACCAGTTATTTTGGCACGTAGATCTGTCGACTTCCGTCGGAGTGGAGATTTCCTAGATCACTTCGATTCGGAGATGGATCAAACTGATAACACTCCCTGAATTTTAAGGCGCATCCAAATAGCCACACCGCTAGTCCCTTTCGTTTAACCGTTGTTATCGCCACTTCTCCCCAACAGGAGATTATAGGTTACGCGATCGACAAAGGCCAACATATAACATTATCAACCAGAAGAACACCAGGTTTAGATCCGAGATACTGGCAGCGGAGGAAGCCATTCCCACTGTCGACTACCCTGCCCAAAAGCCACTGCACAGACGCAGTCACAGTAGTGAGGGGGAATCCCCCAAAGCTGATTCGAATCCGACGATAATTACTAACCCATCCCCTACAGATCTCATCAACAACAGCTGCACAAATCTCGTCATGCACAAGGCTGACTCGAATCAGAGACTGTTCCTCTCTCAGATCTCATTACATCAACAATTGTACAAAACTGGAGATCCATGAAGGCCGACTGAGTTCAGAGAACCCTCTTCCTCAAAGCTTTCCCACCCATATTCCACGATAATCGCGACAACAGGAGAATTGTCCTTCTAAGTGAAACTGGTACGTGCGTGTGACTAACTCAATCAAGGGGAATTGTCCTTCTAAGTGAAACTGGTACGTGCGTGTGACTAACTCTATCAAGGGGAATTGTCCTTCTGAATGAAATTAGTACGTGCGTGTGACTAACTCTATCAAGGGGGATTGTCCTTCTGAATGAAATTAGTACGTGCGTGTGACTAACTCTATCAAGGGGATTGTCCTTCTAAGTGAAATTAGTACGTGCGTGTGACTAACTCTATCAAGGAAAATTGTCCTTCTGAATGAAATTAGTACGTGCGTGTGACTAACTCTATCAAGGGGGATTGTCCTTCTGAATGAAATTAGTACGTGCGTGTGACTAACTCTATCAAGGGGATTGTCCTAAGTGAAATTAGTACGTGTGTGTGACTAAGTCTATTAAGGGGAATTGTCCTTCTAAGTGAAATTAGTACGTGCGTGTGACTAACTCTATCAAGGGGAATTGTCCTTCTAAGTGAAACTGGTACATGCGTGTGACTAACTTATTCCAGCGGATTTACCTTCTAAGTCGAAATGGTACATGCCTGTGACAAATTCAATCCATGGGACCTGTGTACAGCCCGGCTGATGAACCCCGCCATTCGGGTAAAAATCCATGTGCCCCACGTGTGTGTGACTAACTCTATCAAGGGGAATTGTCCTTCTAAGTGAAATTAGTACGTGTGTGTGACTAACTCAATCAAGGGGAATTGTCCTTCTAAGTGAAATTAGTACGTGCGTGTGACTAACTCAATCAAGGGGAATTGTCCTTCTAAGTGAAACTGGTACGTGCGTGTGACTAACTCTATCAAGGGGAATTGTCCTTCTGAATGAAATTAGTACGTGCGTGTGACTAACTCAATCAAGGGGAATTGCCCTTCTAAGTGAAATTAGTACGTGCGTGTGACTAACTCTATCAAGGGGAATTGTCCTTCTAAGTGAAATTAGTACGTGTGTGTGACTAACTCTATCAAGGGGAATTGTCCTTCTAAGTGAAATTAGTACGTGTGTGTGACTAACTCTATCAAGGGGAATTGTCCTTCTAAGTGAAATTAGTACGTGTGTGTGACTAAGTCTATTAAGGGGAATTGTCCTTCTAAGTGAAATTAGTACGTGCGTGTGACTAACTCTATCAAGGGGAATTGTCCTTCTAAGTGAAACTGGTACATGAGTGTGACTAACTTATTCCAGCGGATTTACCTTCTAAGTCGAAACGGTACATGCCTGTGACAAATTCAATCCATGGGACCTGTGTACAGCCCGGCTGATGAACCCCGCCATTCGGGTAAAAATCCATGTGCCCCACGGCTTGTGACATCCCGTAACCTGTCCAACGGGAAGTAAACAATAACAGCTTCGGATCTATTACATTTTAAATATCGAGCTCCCCGTATTTTCTTGATGCAAGTTCGATATCAGAATTTTCAATATCCTGGCGAAATGTGCAGTCATTGCAAGCTAAAAACTAAAATCGAACTCTTCAAGTTATATAATAAATATTCATTTGCGAGCCACGTACAGAATGAAGAAATCAACTGGGTTATTCGGCAATCTGAAAGATACAGAAAAATGACGAAAATTCTCTCACTCCGACATTTTCTTCGCACAACCATGATATCTAAAAGTGTGTCGACCTACACTTATCTGACTACAGTTGTAAACCATACAAAATGTTTCAATTTAATAATTCGATAGTATTTTCAAATCTTCAAGAAATTGGCCAGTTCTACAGACAAGAAAGAGTACTTGATACACCCACGTAATGGTACAGAGACATTCAGTAGATTAGTCTTATGGGTAGCTGTGGGCATGTGACAAAATGAGTAAATACACAAATTATTCTTATAAAACATACACCCTCTTTATTATTCTACAATAATAAAGACTGTCAATCGTCAAGTTTTTATCGGACGTATGCCATAATCTCCGTCTTAAACTAATGTAGCCATTTCACAGGGAGAGGGCAACGGAGGTTCACCGGGAGGGGCTGATATTTTCCTCACCTGAAACTGTGCGATAAGTGGATCCGTCAGTATGGATGACGTCTACAAATTTAGCGTCGGTAGGATCAAGACGTACGGTGGGATCCATGTCCTGGAATGAGGGTTCGGCTGGGTCCAAACCTATAACCAGACAAGAGATTTAGACCATGTAACCCTCGCTCGTGTGGTATAGTATTACCCAGTTGAGCGCCTTTACGGATCGAGGTCAGATTGAAACTTACATTGAGAGTTCCCTGCATTAGTGCGTAGCCACAAACAGACAGACGGGTATACCCTCCAAAATACTCTCACCACCTCACGGGGGCCGCGAGTAACAAGTGAAGAAGTAACTACAGAAAGAGACTACGGTGCTGTGATCGATAAACCCTAGTTCTGTTAACGTTCTGTAGAGTAAACCCCTCAGCAATACGGCAGGCCGTATCCATGTGTTCCATGCAATGGCCGAGCCATCCACTGATGACAAGACAAGCAATGCATCGCCCAAGATAACATATTTCGGTTGTAAATAACGTTGTATATATGTTTGATTTGGATAATGTTTTATTCCGTAAAATAAAAGTAATTAAACTGCATGGGACCGAGACGCCGCAGAGACCCCTGTTTCCTCGAGGTGTCTCTGTATGTCACAAACCTCCAATGCAGATTCTGGAATAAGATTATTATCAGGACTTGACTTTCGGCAAACTTTGATTGGCCATTATACCTGACTGGACCAGAAATGGTATGTGACGCATTTTAAAATATTTCTATAATATTTGACTCTCGAAGACATCAAAACCACTTTTTCCAAATTTTAATCGGAATCTCCGAAATTTACCGTAGTGGTGTCGGGCGGGATGACTCTATCTCTGGAGGTTGGGATCGATTCATCCAACATATGTTTCTTGCCCGTTGAGTTAGGAGAACATTTTCGCATTCTTTACTTATGTGATTTTCTCCCCCAAAAACTGTATCATAAACTCTGATGTAAAATATATTCGTCTTTGTTCATTTTTATACACATTTTTATATATTTTTATATTCATTTAATCCACAGCTGCATTTTGAAGGAAAATGACAAAAAAGTACACATTTCTGGTACTCCACATGGCCGTCATTTTGAATCTACCGTGATCTTCTGCTGGGGGGTTAGTCGTGTATTTGCGCCTAATCGTGTCGGCGCCAAATCGTGTAAACAAATTGCGCCTAATAACGTGTTCCGCCTAATCGTGTAGAAAATTTGCGCTTAATGGTGGAACTGCGCGTAATCGTGTACGAAATATGCGCTAAATGGTGGAAATGCGCCTAATCGTGCACGAAACCTGCGCCTATTTGTGTAAATGTGCCTAATCGTGTAAGGAGGCTGCGTTTAATCATGCAACTGCTCCTAATCATATGAACCACCTTGCACCTAATTCCGCGTTGCGCCTAATCGTGTAGACAAAATGTTCCTAATTGTGGAAATGCGTCTATTCGTGTAGGAGATTTGCTTCTAATTGTGGAAATGCGCCTATTCGTGTAAGAAACATGCGTCTAATCGTGGAAACGCGCTTATTCGTGGAAATCATTTTGCGTCTAATTATGCGTTGCACCTAATCGTGTAGAAAATTTGCGTCTAACTGTGAAAATGCGCCTAATCGTGTATAAAAGCTGCGCCTAAACGTGTAGTCATGCAAACGATCTAATATAGAGCAGGAATACGGATTTGAAGATTGGAACATCATGATGGGCGGGTAGAATATAACTCCAAGCCAGACAGTTATTTATTGAATTGCTGTGCTCACCCCGAATTCAAGTTTTCGACTGTATTTGTGAAAAGCTACTAAACCTCCAGAACAGTTTACGGATATCGGCTATAATCTGTTTTATAACCATGCTCTGATTCATCATTTCATCTTCGAAGTTATGCTGCAAAAGGACGTAAAAGCGTTGAAATGACCATGATGAAATGTTTCCGAAATCGGCGAATGGCGTTGAAACGAGATATCCGCCACTGTTTTTGTGATAATTAGAGATAGTTCTCGCGAGAGTTTGGTAAGGTATTTGATATGCTCAACTTGGACTTTTCCAATTTTTTCCAACGACCGATGAAAATCCCGCACATCAATTGTGAAAGTTTGAATTCACTAATCAAAAGTCGAAACGGCTAACATTGCAAATGGTAACCCGCACAAGAGCCTGTATATTAAAGGGAGACAATTTAAGTAGTAGGAAAATATTAAATTGCCTGGAGTTTTGGGGCGCTTGGGTGTGGGCGCGCCTGCGCAGTCGCGACTTCCGGTCACGCCACTTCCGTAAGACGTCCTGCCGCCAAATTTTCTTTCGAGAAATGAACCAGTGGTCACGGTGGCATTGACGTCATACGGTGACGTCATTAGTGTGTGTGTGTACGTGACTGCACGCCGGTGGGGGTGGATTACACAAACTGATGGCGTCATCCTGGAAAAGTTTGAGGGAACTCCCCTCATGGGGGTGACGTCATCAGCCCGTATAATAAGTTGTCATGTCTTGTAGCGCCACGATGTATGCTAAGGGGCGACAACTCGACATACATCTCGTAGGACGACTGTATCACAGCACCACCTGTATACTAAGGGGAGACTCATCATAGAGCCAGCATTTGAAGCGCCCGCCCTTTAAACAATGAATGGTTTTCGCCACCCGCACTTGAAGCGTCCATTCGTTTTCGCCGCTGGGCGTCGAAGGGTGTTTAGAAGCCTCAACACCTCATGTCCCTGAAACAGAGAAGGAAGAGTGGAACTGAAGTGGACCTGAAGCGCCGATGCGTTGAAGCGTTCAGACGCTTGACGTCAATCGTGGCAGATGTGTGCTGAACTGGTGTTCATAGCACTGTAGCGATCTATTTTTAGACCGGGGAAAATCTTGCGATTTGATTGATCCAATCAACAACCAATGAGAACAGCGGAATGCCTCCTGTCTAATTTTGTCTGGTGGGGCTGGACGCGCATGCGCATGATTGAGTGCGCATGCGGTATTTGGAGAACCAGTGTGGTGAGCGACATGGGATTTGCACCAAACGAGAGCCGGGAGACAGGCATTCGGCCTGGGGTAAAACAGATCGACTGCTCGTAAGCGCAGAGTAGTATAGAAAGCACAATACGGATCGTATAGGAAGGTGTGGAGCGCGATACGGAGAACCAGTGGACTGAGGGGCAAGGAAGCCAGGCATTGGCACTGGAGTAGTATGGGCTGACTGTGCATGCGCGTCCAGCCCCACCAGACAGGTTTGGACAGGAAACATTCCGCTGTTCTCGTTGGTTTTTGATTGGATCAATCAGATCGCAAGATTTTCCCCGCTCTAAAAATAGATCGCTACAGGGCTATAAACACAAATTCAGCACACAACTGCCACGATTGACGCCAAGCGTCTGATCGCTTCAACGCTTCCGCGCTTCAGGTCGACTTCAGGTCCACGCCAGGTCCACTCTTTCTCCTCTATTTCAGGGACCTGAGCTGTTGAGGCGTCTAGACTCGACGCCCAGCGGCGAAAACGAATGAAAGCTTCAAGTGCGGCTGGCGAAAACCAGTCAACGCTTAAAGTGCTTATGCAGTGAAATTTTTATCGAATAATTTTATTCTCTATTCTTTCAGGATTAATTTGCTATATCCAAAAGAAAAATCGGACAAGGAGAAGTTCTTATTTCAAATGGAAAAGTGCGTGCAATTGTGCTCGTAAAAGTGCGAACGTTTTCGTTGGCATTGTTATATATGCATGACGTCATAAGTATGACCCGATCGTCAGCTTGAGTCTATGCTCAGCATGGTGGACAGTGTTGGAGAGAGGCAAGCCCGTCCTCATGGCCAATATACAGTTTTGTTTAATAAAATTTTTGAATTCAATGTTCATCGGGAAATTAAGTATGACAAGGAAAACTGTTTATTATTAGACATACGTGTGAATGAATACAGACTGACATTTATCAATTTGTATGGACCTAATGAAGATACATAAAGCCCCGCATCCGCGACCGAGCGAAGCCTAGATCCCGTGTGCAACCAGGCTCAATTGAATTCATTGCCATAGAAAGGACTTCAAATTTCACTGAGTAGTTCAATTACTATTACGCATTCTGGTCAAATTAATTACCTAGAATCTGGAGTCTATATAAATGTGATTTCCAACTTCAAGAAAATAACGAAGATCGATCTTCATTATCCTCAGATTTTCGGAGATATATGTTTTCTTCTTCCTGTTACAATCAACTTTATATTAGATCTAAAAACATAATATTATATGCTCTAAATTCGAATGAAAACTATCACGTCGTCTGAACTGCTCTCTCCGAGGTCCGCGTGCTGCCAAAGCAAAAACAACTGCAGGGAAATCTTCGGTCTTCAATTTCACATTCCGTTGTTTTCGTGCAAAAAGTGAAGGCTTTATGCAAGAATTTCTTCCATTCACTCTAGATCTATATTCTGTTTGCGTTCCACAATATCATCTGTTATGAAAGCAAATGTAAAACTGTTGATAAGTTTGGGCGACATGAGAAAAAAAACATTCAAAATTGTTGAATAATATTTTTGTTATCAGAATTTATATTTGTCTTATATATTTTTCTGTGCTCTCGATAAAATTATCTTGCACCCTTCTCGTTTATTATCACATTAGACAATTTTTTAGTATTATGTAAATATTTTGGAATAATGTTGAACTAATTTCATGTTTATGTTTTATTTCAGATGCTCCCGAGAGACTCGTTTTTCAATGTTGTCTTTGTCCTGCTTGTTATTTAAACTGAGTTTTGTTGTTGTTTGAATCTTCTTTAGTTGAAATCTTTGAAATGTTAGTTTTCTCGGTACGTATACTCCAATTTAAAATTTTAGTATTTCTGAAATTATGTTAGTGCATGGCATAGAGAAAGCTCTGTGTTCACGAATCTTTTCACGCATTTTTGTTTTGTGAAATTCTTTTGACTACTTTTGACTACTGCCCACGAATTAAGGTAATTAATAAATAAATCGTTGTAGGTGGTCATGTAGGGACACGTGACCGACTGGATTTCTTCTTTCATTCCTGGCACGTTATCATACGAAGACAGTGATGGATATTGAGAGTAAGTCCACAATAATGTGAATTAAGTCTTTGGAGATTGGCCTTCGTCATACGCTACATGTATCGCTGGCTTGCTTGTCGACAGGCGTGTCATACTTATGACGTCACACACACGAACACATGGCGACCGTAAAGGTCGCACACTTTGTCCAGTAACCCTCTCGTGTTTCGTAGTAAAATATCTCCTGTTTAAAACTCTTTGTTGGAATTTTATTAACTTAAACCAGAAATCCCAAACCGTAAAATATCATGATAAAAATGAAATTGACAATTTCGCTGCATAAGCACTTTAAAGGGCGGGCGCTTCAACGATTCAAATGCTTGCTATAGAATGAGGTTTTTCCCCCTTAGTATACAGGTGGTGCTGCGATACAGTCGTCCTCCGGGATATATGTCGAGTTACCATACATTGTAGCGCTACAAGATATGAAAGCTAATTATACGGGCTGATGACGTTTGAGTTCCCTCAAACTTTTCCAGGATGACGCCATCATAGTCCAGTCAATCTGCGGTTTGACCTAGAAAAAATTGCAACAGGATTGCGGTTTGCTGCAACTTTTCCCCCAAACCATCCCGAACAACATATAAAAAATGTAGATGAATATAAGCGGGGCAAAATTTTTAATTTGCATAAATCCAAGATGGCCGTTCTGCGCAATATCTTACACAGTCAATTTTACACAGTATACACTCTACCTTGGGCAGAGTTGCTCAAATTAAGCACTACAAATTAAAACAACATCACACACATTCACACTGATAATATTTGTAGATATTTTGACCAAGCAATTAACCAAGATGGCTGCCATTTTCAAGATCGCCGCTGTTCAGACACTCGGATACCATCTCCATCATATTAATCCAACGGTAACGGTGGTCCTTCAAGGAATGAAGGTAACGTTGATTCTTCAAACAATGAAGGTAACGGTGGCTCTTCAGGTCTGAAAGTAACGGTGATCCTTCAAAGAATGGAGGTAATGATGGTCTTTCAGGTAAGACGTAACGGTGGTTCTTCAGGTATGAGGTAACAGTGGTCTTTCGAAAAATGAGATAACGGTGATCCTTCAAGGGATGGAAGTAACGGTGGTCCTTCAAGGAATGGAGGTAACGTTGGTCCTGCAGGTATGACGGAAACGGTGGTCCTTTAGATATGGAGATAACGTGGGACCTTCAGTTATGGAGGTAACGGCGACCATCCAAAGAATAGTTGTAACGGTAGACTTTCAGGTGTGAAGGTAACGATGGTCCTTCCGATATATAGTGGGCCTTCAAAGAATGGAGGTAACGTTGATTCTTCAAAGAATGGAAAAAACGGTGGTCATTTTGGTATGGAGGTAACAATGATGCTTCAAACAATGAAGGTATTCGTGGTCCTTCAGGTATCAGGTTACGGTGGTCCTTCAGATATGAGTTAATGGTGGTCCTTCAGGTATGAGGTAACGGTGGTCCTTCAGGTATGAGGTGAGGGTAGTCTTTCGGGAATGGAGGTATCGGTGATCCTTCAAAGAATGAAGGTAACGGTGGTCCTTCAGGTATGGAGGTAACGGCGATCAACCAGGTAGGGAGGTAACAGTTTCTTCAAAGAATGGAGGTAACGGTGGACCATCAGGTATGGAGGTAACAGTTATTCTACAAATACAAGCGTTTAGTTTGTCGTTTAATATTCAACTATCGTCTATTAAATAATTTCCGCATCCATAATCCAAAGACCTCATTCATATAAAAGCATTAGCGCCAAATTTACAGAATGAATCATGGTATACATGAAACTAGGCTAGTTTCCTGCAAGAGAGAAGAATGGAGGTAACGGTGGACATTAATGTATGGAGGTAACGGCGGTCTATCAGATATGGGGGTAACGGTGGTCCTTTAAATATGGAGGTAACGCGGGGACTTCAGTTATGGAGGTAAAGGCGACCATCCAAATAATGGGAGTAACGTTAGACCTTCAGGTGTGAAGGCTACGCTGCTCCTTGAAGGACTAGAAGCAACTGTGGCCCTTCAAGGAATGAAGGTAACGGTGGACCTTCAGTTATAGAGGTAACTGATGTCTTTCAATTATGGAGATATTAAAGGTGGTCCTTTCAGGAATGGAAATAACGGTAGTCCTTCAGCTATGTGGATAACAATGGTCTTTCAAGGAATGATGGTAATGGTTGACCTCCAGGTATGGAGGCAACGGTGGTCCTCCAGTTAGGTGGATAACAATGGTCGTTCAAGAATGGAGGTAACGGTGGACCTTCGGGTATGGAAGTAACGGTGGTCCTTTAATTATGGAGGTAACGGTGGTCCTTCAGTTAGGGAGGTAATGGTGGATCTTCAGTTATGGAGATTACGGGGGTCCTTCAAGTAATGGAGTTAACGGTAGACATTCGTGTATGCAGGTAACGGTGGTCTTCCAGCAATGGAGGTAAGGAACATCCTTGAATAAAGCGAGGTAACGGTGGTCAGTCAGGTATGAAGGTCTCGATGAACCTTCCATGGATGTAACGGTGGACATGTATAGAGGTAAAGATTTCCTTCAAGGAATGCAGAAAACCGTGGTCCTTCAGATGTGAAGGTAAAGGTGGTCCTTCAAGGAATTAACGAATTTGATAATTCAGGAGATATTGTTCATTTTGTTTATCTGATCGCGAGACTGTTCGAATTTGGCGGCCACCCTTTGGTCATTATCGATACGGATAGGTAGGGCATTTGATCGAATTTGTTTGATCGATTTCATCTATGTACTATTTCTTCTTCGCTTTGTTCCCCAAGACAACTACTGTGTCATTATTTACATCCTTCACATTATACATGTCTGTATACTCCATATCACCAGGTCACAAATGTGAAGCGGAACTCCTGAAAGTAAGACTGACGACTGGTTATCGCTATGGCAGACCCACTATCTGCCATGGTACGACTTTGTCAGAGGAACCATGGCTGGGAATGATGCTTCTCTAAAGAGAGAACATGGATCAGACAGTTATAAGATAGCAGTTGTCCATTTAACCCTATCTGGCCTGGGCGATTTGGGGTGTACCGTAGCCTGGGAAAGTGCACCTATATATTTTCGCTATCGCTAAGGCTAGAGGGCCGATACTTACCACACTATATCTTTGGGTCGAGCTCTACAAAAAAATGTAAAAAAAAAATCACGAGGCCGCCATGATGACGTCACAGTGACGGCATTTTTAAAAAGAGCATATTTGGGGCGATTTTTCGGTCAGAATACAGATACACTCGAAGACAAGGGCCAGACATTGGTGGAGTTCAAAAACTGGGTATTCTTCATTGCTGATGTCAAAGGTGCATTGTAGGGTAGTTCTGGTCATCAAAATCAGATTTGGCGTGATCAAGATTATATATATAGACACAAACATTATTCAAATCGGACACAAACATCTATTTCTCTGTCAGATGTACCGGCAGAAGAATAGCGGCCATCTTGGAAAATGGCGACCATGTTGAACTTTGAGCATTGAAATGTCTTCCACCTTCAACCGTTGTCAATTATTTATGCGAAGATGTACTAGCTCAAATCTTTATTTGAAAATGCATTCTCTGAATGCAATATCTGCATAAATATATAGACAGAAAACAAGCAATGAGCGGCCATCTTGGATTTATGCAAATTAGAAATTTTCCCCTGTCTACATCAATCTACATTTTTGATATGTTGTTCGGAATCACTTCAAAAGTTATTTACCGCAAACCCCATTTCTGTTGCAATTTTTCTAGGTTTGGTGATCTTCTCGCTAGATTGACTGGACTATTAGTTTGTGTAATCCACACCCACCGGCGTGCCGTCACGTCCACACACACACTGATGATGTCACCGTATGACGTTACCGCCACCGTGATCCCTGGGTCACATCTCAAAAGAAAATTTGGCGGCAGTGACTTCTTTCGGAAGTCACGTGACCGGAAGTCGCGACTGCGCAGGCGTGCCCACACCCAAGCGCCCCAAAACTGCTAGGCAATTTAACATTTTCCTGCTCCCTTTAATTTACAGATGGTGCTGCGAGATATGACAGCTCATTATACAGGCTCTTGTGCGGATCCCTATTTGCAATGCTGGCTGTTTCGACTTTTGATTAGTGAATTCAAATTTTCAAAATTGAAGTGCAGAATTTTCATCGGTCGGTGGAAAAAATTGGAAAAGTCCAAGTTGGCATATCAAATAACTTTCCCCAACTCTCACGAGAACTATCTCTGGGGATCACAAAAATAGTGGCGGACATCTCGTTTCAACGCTTCCACTTATACACACACAAGGGGAAGATCCGACTCCCCATATCTACATTTGCATTACTTTGTATGGGTTGAAATTGGCCGATTTCGGAAACATTTCATCATGGTCATGTCAACGCTTTTACGTCCTTTTGCAGCATAGCCCCGAAAATGAAATGATAAATCAGAGCATGGATTTAGAACAGATTATATCCGATATCCGTGAACTGTTCTTGAGGTTTAGTAGTTTTTCACAAATACAGTCGAAAAACTTGAATTCGGGGTGGGCAAAGCAATTCAATAAATAACTGCCTGGCTTCGAGTTATATTCTAGCCGCCCATCACGATGTTCCAATCTTCAAATTCGTATTCCTGCTCTATATTAGGTCGTTTTCATGACTGCACGTTTAGGCGCAGCCTCTATACACGATTAGGCGCATTTCCACAGCTAGACGCAAATTTTCTACACGATTAGGCGTAATGCATAATTAGGCGCAAAATGATTTCCACGAATAAGCGCGTTTCCACGATTAGACGCATATTTCTTACACGAATAGGCGCATTTCTACAATTAGGAGCGATTTTTCTACACGATTAGGCGCAACGCGGAACTAGGCGCAAAATGGATCATATGATTAGGAGCAGTTGCATGATTAAACGCAGCCTCCCTACACGATTAGGCGCATTTACAGAAATAGGCGTAAATTCCGTACACGTTTAGGCGCATTTCCACAATTAAGCGCAAATTTCGTACAAAATTAGGCGCAGTTCTACCATTAAGCGCAAATTTTTTGCACGATTAGGCGCAACACGTTATTAGGCGCAATTTGTTTACACGATTTGGCGCTGACACGATTAGGCGCAAATACACGATTATCCCCCCCCCCCCACACACAGTGGTTTTGCGAACAGGCTCAAAATGACCCCAATATGATAATTTCGGAGATAGCGTAGTTCGCTAATTACATGTATCATATTAACGCTATTGATCAATTGTTATGGCTATAACCTGCAATACTAGCTATTCTAGAGTATTTGCCTGATTTATATAGTCGATCAAGAATAATATCATGCCTGATAAGTTTATTGCTCGACGAAGTTTCTTCAATGCATGTGGTTGTTATATTCTGCCAGCAATTAATTTTGTGTATATTGAATTTTGAATGATAATTTCTGCTTTACTTGATCTCTTTTAAGATTTAAACGAACAAACATTATTTTGTGCGTATGTCGATTCCCCGCGAAAACTAAAGGTGTATTGGTATCGGATTTAATCGTGCAATTTTGGCATTCTCTCTTGCCAAAATAGCAATAAATTGGTGAAGGACCCATTTTTTTAATATTAATCAGCAATACATGTGATAACAATAAGCGAAGAAACTAAATATTCAACTTGTGACCTTTTTATATCATTTTTTATAAGTTTTTATATTAAGTGCATAATTTTTAACTGAACTCTAACATCGGATTGAAACCCGTGTTATTTATTAGACTATCTCATTCATAAGAAAACTGATTTATCCGAAAAACAACCAAAGTCGAGATCCCAAGGCAAATCTATGAACAGTCGCACATAACAGTGTGACTGGGATATATTCATATTCAATATGACAGGAATTTCTTCTGGCATAAGAAGAGAGAAAACTCTTCCGGACATTCAGTATAAAGTGTTTACCTCTTTGATGACTAAAAGAAAATCAACAGAGTCTCTCAACAGAGTCTGTTATTTGTATATTGGCCTAGGCTTTTTGTGGCCTATCCATGCCTGGGAGGGAGGGATGGGACATTTTGGTTCCCCTAATTATTGTTCGTACCCCTTGAGCTAGAGGGTTGAAACTTACCACACTATACTCTTTGATCAAGTTCTACCAAAAAATGTAAAAAACAAATACGTGATGGCCGCTTTGATGACATCACAGTGGCAACATTTTGTAAAAAGAAATTTTTTGGTCGATTTTCCGATCAGATTTTTCGATTTTTTTTTTATTTATGTAATTTCTCCATAAAAACTGCATGGTAAATCAGTAAATATTAATCTAATGTGAAATAAAATAGCTTTTGCCCACTTTCTGTGCGTAAACGCAAATGCAAACTTTTCTGGTAACCCACGTGTCCGCCATCTTGAATTCTCCCATGATTCTCTGCTCAGGGGGTTATGCACTCACGCTCAAAATGACCCCAATGTGATAAACTACAAAGTTTTTGTCGTTCCGTAGATAGCGCCAAATGTTTGATAAGACAGCCATTATAGCCCCCAGGCCTAATAGAGTTAACATGTCTTTCTGTTGATGGAGATTCACTATGCCGAACACAGGACGAGGAGGAACGTGACTGAAGAAAGAATTCATCGTTGGTTCAGCACTGTCAAATTTTGACAGAACTGTTTATATTTTGTTTGTACTCTATCAGTTCTTCGGCTCTCTGAGAATTTATTATTTCAAATTACCTACTATATGAAGATATTTTTTAGAGTAGCCTATGCCAATTCTGCAAAACCGAACATCAAATTGGTCAAATCGGGTTACAAGTATGTATGGAATTTGAAAGCGGAGAATATTCAAGACCCACAATTTAGCTTCAAGACCAATAGTGTTCCTTCAGTTCATCTGATCAAAACACGCAATTTCTATAAGCCCAGGCGGCCTTTTTCAGTTCAACATGATATTGATGTCCAAGAACAATACATTTTATTCAAGATAAGCGGGTTTCTCATTCAAAACGTACTTTTATTTCATCTCAATGAAGGGCGATATCAGTATAGCCTAAAAAATCTACGAGCCTGTACCGAATTGGAGCGATATCAGTATAGCCTATACATACTACGAGCCTGTACCGAATTGGAGCGATATGCAAGAGGTGAGAAAAATTGACGACGTCTGGCGAATAAAAAGCAACCATATGTCTCTACAGGAAAACATCCCTCGGCACCTGACAGAAGTGCCAATCTACTGACAGAGTCACATGACTTCACAGTATAGTCTTCCGGTTAACCTATTCTAAAGCACATACCAAGAATCTAACGATTCATGATATGTGTTGTATCTCAGGTATGCTTTTATTGTACCTGTTCATGTGGCGACTTGGATGATATGACCACACGGCCCCTAGCATCGGTATTAGATTCAAATCTAGAGAGCTATGATGGGAATGCTCTGACAACTCGTATATTGGTAATTGGTAAGCTGTTTCGCTGTGACAACTCGTACACTGGGGATTGGTGAGCTGTATCGTCGTCAGATGAAAATGACGGCATTTAACACAAAGGACTAGTTTGTTAATGCCCGATGTCGACCCAGCATCAACTTCCCACAAATGCCAACATATATCAAAGACCAAAAGGTCTGTATATACAGGTAGAAATTACAACACATATAAGGGAAGTGGGAAGAGGTGCCGACATACTGGCAGAGCCACATGACTTCACAGTATAGTCTTCCGGTTAACCTATTCTAAAGCACATACCAAGAATCTAACGATTCGTGATATGTGTTTTGTCTCAGTCGCGCTTTTATTGTAGATGTTCATGTGAAGACTATGAAGTATAATTCAAACGGCCCCTAGTACCGGATTAAGC
The DNA here is from genome assembly GCA_036873755.1 of Hanleya hanleyi. NCBI lineage: Eukaryota > Metazoa > Mollusca > Polyplacophora > Lepidopleurida > Hanleyidae > Hanleya > Hanleya hanleyi. The sequence goes on from JAVTVY010025963.1 coordinate 50,354, forward strand.
GGAATTACATACGCTAGCCCGGGAGCTGTGATGACAGATCAACCCAAACGACTCGCCAGATGTGAATAGATGAGCATCGTGGACGTCTGATGGATTAGACGCCTCAAAATGGGGTAACCTGGTAGCCGAGTGCGACTATATGCAAGCGAATGCCTACTGGTATCTCAGAAATAGCAAATGTATGTCTGTTGGACTCTGGGGTATAAATATAGTTACGGAGAAAGGAGAGTGAAAATGTTTTGGGAAGGTAAGTTTCATCTCATCAACACACATGGGGGACACCTGTGATGAAGTGTAAGTGACGTCATGACTTCATCTGATCACGTACACTCGTTGATGGTCATGTGCAGTCTTGGCTGATCAAGTGCAACCTTGGATGAGATTTATGTCATCTGCAACTCTTTTTTGTGTCATGGGCTAAATTTACGTCTTGAATGAAAACAGCGCTCATCTTGGACAGAACTTATAGGTCTTGATTCTAAATTTTCGGTCTTGAGTAGCTTTGGCAATCCATAAGTATGTCTTCATGCCAGTCAAAGCAGACATTTGAATCGGGTTTCAAGTTGACCTATATATACTGACCTAATACAGGCCTTAAGTCGGTCAATACGCGTTTCAGGTTGGCTAATACTTTCTTCGAGTTAGACTATGTTGTTGGGTCATTATAATCCTTACTGTCCAGAAGTGTCTTTGAAGTAACTTTGAAGTAACTTTAAAGTGTGGCCATATTTTAACCTTGAAGTGCAACGTTCAGAGTCAGAAGCGTGCTTGCAGTGTGGGTATTGTTTTGTGGCAATGCCATATAAGGGCATTGAAGTCACAATGAAGTCACTTGGAAGTACTCTTGAAGAGTGCCTCAAATATGTTAATAAAGTACTGCAAAGGCACTTCATCCACCCTTCCAAAGAAGGGTAACCTTCAAGGCACTTCTGAAGTACCTAATTAGAATATATGAGGCACTTCAATGTCCTTATATGACAAGGCACTTCATCTACTCTTCTACAGAAGGAAACCTTTCATATGCACTTCTGAAGTACTCTTGAAGTACCTTATTAATATCATAGCAAATCAGAGTAATGAAAGGTATGTAGCCACGAGATATTTACTTTCCCGGAAAAGAAGACACAAATATATATTTGAGCACAGAACGTTTTATTTAGAGAAAGCACTGGGAGTGAGACAAAACAATACATCATAAAATATTTACAATAAACCTGATGGTTCTTAACAAGAAACGTGTAGTTTATATAACCGCTAGCACAAATCCTTGAGACAAAAAAGGACAGTACTATGTATGCAGTCTTTGGTATGAGAATTTATTGCAGTATTAGTATTATTATTCAAGGGTGACAGTCTTCTTATCCAACTTGAATTTGAAGCAGCAGATCTTTCGAAGGATAGTTTGCATTAGTTACCCTGAGGCCCACTTGGATGTAATCCAACCTTTGATGAAACTCAACAGTCTGAATTGTGGACTTCTTGGCCTGTTGCGAGAAATACCTGTATATAATTAAACCTGATCAGTTGTATATATGGTATGACATTCAATCCAGTTCTTCTTTTTTCTAATACACTCAGGATGATTGAATAGGTTGACGACCATAAAGGGTAAAGAATGAAACACATCCGTATGATTTACAAAGATTGATAAAGATGTCTATTAAGATGTTCTAACCAATATACTCTACGAAGATATCAACCACACATCAACCATACCTAGTTGTGCAAATTAAAGTTCCTGTCAGTCGTGTGGCTGCTTGAAGTGAGCCGAGTTCCTTGTAGCAGCTGTATTCTGGAAAATTAAAGTATACAATGTAAGAAGCCGTTAGAATTGAAGTGAAACAACCATGTGAATTTTTTATAATTTGTCTTTGTTAATTTCTGGTTCAACTAAATCTCCAAACAGGTTTCCAAATAACAAATAAATGCTTATTAACTCTAAATTGTATTCTTAAATTTTGAAATGAAATGAAATGAAATGAAGTTCTCATTTCTCAAGATGTGGGTAGAATTGTACAATTGAAGTGTGTGAAGATCCTTAGCTATGAATAGTGCAATCAATAGACAAGGAAAATATAGCCTGTTATAATGATTGAAAGTCTAATCATAATTGATTATACTTTTTCTTATTACAGCTAAAAATAGGTTATGCTAACATTTTATTATCAATATATTTTAAAACATATTTCTTTACCATTTTTTCAAAAATTTGGTATGGAAATATTCTCTAATCTTCTGGAAGGAACAAAAATCAATACATTTTATAAATCAATAAAAAGTTCAAAACAACAAGATACTTTATTTAGAGCTATCATCCTCCCAACCAGTTAAATCTCCATATTTTGACATGAACAGAAAGTGTACACGCAGTTTTGTGATAAAAATATCTCACCCTCAGGGGATTTCCTCCAGGGGTGCATGCCAATCTTCATATGAGGTCCCCAAGCCTGGGGTTTCCAATTCACACAATCATGACAATGGCAATCCACACTGCCTTGATGAACCTGGGTAGATCTGAAAGTGAAGAAGAGATATGGAAATTTCTTTGTGAAAGCCATGCTATATGACCCATTAAATTTGACTGCAATTATAAGGTGAAGTACATTATTACAACCAGTCCATATAGCAATATTTATTGAGGCCAGTATCAATTTTCCGAGTATGTCAAGGGAAACTTGTTGATAATTATAGTCGATACTCATGGTGGGTCTCCCACTGTTCAGCTCAGTTCTTTGCTTATTAAGTTATGAAAAAAAGAAAAATTATAGCTATATTTATAATTTACTTACCATATCACTAACTGCACTCATCATCTGCAATACGGTTCTTCAAACCTCCATACTTCTAGCTTAACATGAACAAATCCACCTGATTTTGCACTTGAGATCAACCATTTTTGTTGTTGTTGTTTTAAGATGATGGTGGCGCCCCCGGTGGTCAATTAAATTTTCAAGGGCAGATAAATCCACCCATTTTGATGAGACATTTAAGAGGAAAAAGACTGCCAGAAACAGAAATTATATATATATATATATATATTATATTTAAACAATTGATAATAATAAAGAGGATAATATAAAGTATTCTATAATGGACATCTGTTGTTGCTGACATTATGTTAGAACTGAATCTTTTAAAAATATTTTCCCATTTTGTCCAATTTTACTATAAAATCATGGATTTGGACTAATTATAAAATCTGAATTCTACAAGATTTCTTATCTAATATGATATTATTTTGATAACACTAATATGTGAGAGACTGATATTATTAATATATTTATTTTATTCAAATGGAAACCCATGGTACAGATCACTGTCAAAGATCCAAAAAAGTGTTCACAGTTCTGAGTAATATGTCAGTAACCACATTTGAATATTTTACACAGTTGCAGCTATTTTGAACTGTGAAGTACAAATCTGATGTTTAGTGGTTTCATGGAAATGAGATTTGATGTCACTGAGTGAAAGCAAATCAGCCAACTTTAAGCTGGGATATTCCCACCGCTAATTAAGATCATTGAAACTTGTATACATGTAGTTCTATAACTACAATAATGTTATGTAATGTTATAATGTTATGTCACTGTAACAGTTTGTGGGAAAATTCCAATAATCTAGAAATCCAATTGGATTGAATCTTATAGGATTTTTTAGAATCTTATAGGATTATTCAGAATCTTATAGGATGTTTCAAAATCTTATAGGATCCTGTAAGATATTTTTTCAACGGGAAGTCCTCCAAGTTATGCTATAAAACTGACAAAGTCCAAGAAGTGTCTTTGAGGAGTACCTTAGATTATGCTGAACAATAACTAAGTTTCAGAAGTGTCCCTGAAGTCTCCCAAGTTTTGCTGAAGAACTAACAAAGTCCATGAAGTGTCTTTGAGGAGTACCTTGGATTATGCCGAACAATAACCAAGTCTCAGAAGTGTCTCTGAAGTCCCTCATTTTTTGCTATGAAATTGACAAAGCCCAGGAAGTGTCTTTGGGGAGTCCCTTGGCTACTGCCTTTTTCCAGTGAAGTACCTATGAAGTGTGCCAGTATTTTTCTCTGTTGTTGAAGTGCCTTTTCAGTGTACTCTTCAGAGGCACTTCTATGCACACTTCACATGAAGTGTAGCACTTCTGGACAGTAAGAGAACCCACGGATCTGTCACTATGTTGGGTGAGCAGCTCACACACGTCAATGTTAGTAAAGAATACCATATACATACCTGTAATACGTCCAAGCTCAGCAACGCGTTCGCCTGCATACCCGGCCACGTGAGCACCTAGGCTGTGACCAATCAGATGCACGAGTTCTGCCGTGACATACTCCTGTGTGACCATGTATTGGATGAAACTGGCGACTTCCGCCCCGACAACCCTAGTGTTGGCGGCCGCTTGATTATAAGGGAACCCAGATCCTTCTCCCCAATCTACTACCACCACGTTCATGTCTCCCTGTGAAATGCCCATATCTATAGTACCAATGACACGAGGCGGTTAATTCAAGGTGAAAATATAGCTTAATCCTACAGTTTACGGTTTACTGTAAGTAATATCAGGTGTGAGTGTATACTATGAATTGTCATTTTTGAATTTGGTGCTAATACTGTTATATGGAATATGGAATAGGTCTTTGGATTATGGACGCGGATATTCTCTAATGGACGACGGCTGAATTATGAATGACGGATCAGACGGTTGTAATCTATCTCATGGCATTTATCTGCATGGAAGCATATCGAGACTACATGTACGTAGACAACCATAGTTGATCAATTTATTTGGAGAATGTAAAATGACATCCCAATGGAATATCTTTCCACTGGTGGTTTGTAAAAGGGTTTCGTCTTATATGAGTGTTTGTATTGTCCTCATGTCCATGTATATAGTCTACAATGAAGATATTATTATAGATTACTACATACACACAGGATAACTCCTCCATACTTACTCTGGTGAGTAATGCTGAGGTCATATTTATCACCCACTCCACCTGAGCATGCTGAAGAAAACCGTGAATGATGAACACGGTCGGTTTGGATGGTGAGGAATTAAAATGTGTCATGTCGCCATACTCTCTGCCGGAAATGACGTCAGGTAGATTAGGATTGGTTCTCGTGAACAGGTAGAAAGTGGTTTGAATGTCATCAGGATCCAGTGGTAGTATTCCTCCGGTGTTGTTGTGGGGCGGATCATTGGAGAAACATCCGAGTCGGTGATAACACGCTACATCTCGTTTGAAAATTGTATGACGAGAGATTTCGCGTTTTAATATGGGTACAGGTATCTTGTCTCCTTGCAATATAAACCCGTTACCTGCAAATCAATAAGAAAATTTTGTACAATCAAGATAATGAGATGTCAGGTTGGTTTCCATCATTGGAAATAAGTGTTATTTCCCAGCGGGCCATCGTTTAAATCGAATATCTGTAAAACAAAAGACATACAGCTGTCAATCAACACCACGATGGATATCATCCGAGAATTCTGCAATCGATGCCAGAAGAGTGTCAGTTATATTGGCATGAAAACACTGACGGGGACGGCAAAGGGATGAAAGAAAGAAAACAACGTTATGTAAATCCCTTAAGAAAAAGTGTTATAGTATACTAGTATAATATATCATGGGTCTGTATGTGTCGGTATCACGAAATGTAGGTCAGAGCTATCATATACTTCTGACGTTGTCGGGAGGGGAGGGGGCTAATAGTGCATGATTACGAACGTAAAGACGGAAGATATTGTGTTCAACGTAACCCCTGGAATGCCCTATTGGTAAAACATTTCAAACTCTGTCGAGGATCTATCACACAACCGCCTTAGCCGGTCACAGAGGATTGAGTGTCAAGGCCCAGTTCCTTCAAGTCTAATCAATGGAAAGGGAACCAGGCTTGCATGCCATGTATGTGCAGTATTTTAAATATGCCACGGGTAAATATATTACAGCAAAATGACCACTGGAAATTCATGGATAAGATCTATTATTATCTCACTGTTGTACGGTCAAATATGTTTATATGTATTTTGAGCGTGTTATAATGATGTCGTGAAATCATTGAAGCTGAACAAGGCAATGTTAATCCTCACTTCCACACTTTTTTTTATGACGGATCCTATATTCATCAGAACAGGCCACCTGGGAATGACCTAAGTTGTTTGGGAATAAGGCAGAAATTCACAGATGGTCTGATTTCAGGACTGACTGCAACACGTGGTGCACCCGCTCGGCCTTCGCTTTCGCCCTCTGAAAGATTTGCCTTTCGTTTCGTATAGTGTTGTCTTAACTACCATCATACATGTTATATATTGTCTTCATTACCATCATACATTTTATATATTATCTATCCCCACTACCATCATACATGTTATATATTATCTATCCCCACTACCATCATACATGTTATATATTGTCTTCATTACCATCATACATTTTATATATTATCTATCCCCACTACCATCATACATTTTATATATTATCTATCCCCACTACCATCATACATGTTATATATTATCTTCATTACCATCATACATGTTATATATTATCTATCCCCACTACCATCATACATGTTATATATTGTCTTCATTACCATCATACATTTTATATATTATCTATCCCCACTACCATCATACATGTTATATATTATCTTCATTACCATCATACATGCTATATATTATCTATCCCCACTACATCTGGACTCCACATGTCAAATACATTGCGAGTAGACTAGCACAGAAATTAGCCCTGTTCAGACGTATTCGTCAACTCTTACCTTTACGTGCTCGCAACGCATTTTATACTAGCTATATTTTACCTACTCTTGATTATTGTTGTGTTGTCTGGGGAAACTGCGATCAGCATAACTTTGATAAAATATTTAGAATGCAAAAACAAGCAGTTAGATTAGTCTGTGATGTTGACCAGCTTTGCCACACCAAGCCTCTGTTCAAGGAATTAGCATGGCTCCCGCTAAAAGAAAGGCTTTCGTATCATAAGGGTACACTAATGTACAAAATATCTAACAAATTATCTCCAACTTATTTATATGACTGGTTCCCCAAAGCAAATGTGATGAGCACTAGATCTTTAAGATCTGCATCGCACAACCATTTTTATCTTCCTGCTTTACGCACAGAACTGTACAGGAAGAGTCTCAGCTACTCTGGTGCTTCTTTATGGAATACATTACCACTACAACTAAAAAACGCACCGAGCCTAAAGTCTTTCAAAACCAATTATTATAAATCACTGTTATCTAATATATGAGTCATTTTAACGTCTATTTTTAAGTTTAATTGGCTGACTACCTTTATATTTATATATATATTTTTACCTTATGTATATATTCTTATGTGAATCTAATTGTATATATGTATATTTATTTTTCGACCCCGTGGAAGATCAGCCTTATTGGCTGAACGGGTCATCGAAGTAAAATAAAGTTCATTATTATTATTATTATTATTATTATTATAATCATACATGTTATATATTGTCTTCACTACATTCAAACATGTTATATATTGTCTTCACTACGTACCATCATACTGTTATAGAGTGTCTATACTATTCGAATAATGATTGCTGTATCACATCACGAATGATTATATATAATGATACAGTTGCATTGTTATGTGTTATATATGTCAAAATTCGCCTGCATCTTTATATTCCAGCCAGATTTATTCGGAACATTTATAATGTTATAATTGTTTGATACATTTATGCCATTTCTGATAAAAAAAAAATGGCCATTTGTTTGCTGCGATTGCACATTTGTTTTCTGTGATTGTACATTTGTTAGCTGTGATTGGACATTTGTTAGCTGTGATTGGACATTTGTTAGCTGTGATCGAACATTTGTTAGCTGTGATTGTACATTTGTTAGCTGTGATTGTACATTGTTAGCTGTGATTGGACATTTGTTAGCTGTGATTGGACATTGTTAGCTGTGATTGTACATTTGTTAGCTGTGATTGTACATTGTTAGCTGTGATTGCTCTTTGTTAGCTGTGATTGGGCATTGTTAGCTCTGACTGGACATTGTTAGCTGTGATGGGACATTGTTAGCTGTGATTGTACATTGTTAGCTGTGATTGCACATTTGTTAGCTGTGACTGGGCATTGCTAGCTGTGATTGAACATTGTTAGCTGTGATTGGACATTGTTAGCTGTGATTGCACATTTGTTAGCTGTGATTGTACATTGTTAGCTGTGATTGGACATTGTTAGCTGTGATTGTACATTTGTTAGCTGTGATTGTACGTTTGTTAGCTGTGATTGGACATTGTTAGCTGTGATTGTACATTGTTAGCTGTGATTGCACATTGTTAGCTGTGATTGTACATTTGTTAGCTGTGATTGGACATTGTTAGCTGTGATTGTACATATGTTAGCTGTGATTGTACATTTCTTTGCTGTGATTGGACATTGTTAGCTGTGATTGTACATTTCTTAGCTGTGATTAGACATTGTTGGCTGTGATTGTACATTTGTTAGCTGTGATTGGACATTGTTAGCTGTGATTGTACATTGTTAGCCGTGATTGGACATTGTTAGCCGTGATTGGACATTGTTAGCTGTGATTGGACATTGTTAGCTGTGATTGGACATTTGTTAGCTGCGATTGTACATTTGTTAGCGGTGATTGTACATTTGTTTGCTGTGATTGTACAAAGCTACATGTGATTGTACGTTGTTAGCTGTGATCGCACATTGTTAACTGTGATTGTACATTGTTAGCTGTGATTGTACTTTTGTTAGCTGTGATTGGACAATGTTAGCTCTGATTGGACATTGTTAGCTGTGATTGAACATTGTTAGCTGTGATTGGACATTGTTAGCTGTGATTGTACATTTGCTAGCTGTGATCGGACATTTGTTAGCTGTGATCGGACATTTGTTAGCTGTGATCGGACATTTGTTAGCTGTGATTGTACATTTGTTTGCTGTGATTGGACATTGTTAGCTGTGATTGTACATTGTTAGCTGTGATTGGACATTTGTTAGCTCTGACTGGACATTTGCTAGCTGTGATTGCACATTGTTAGCTGTGATTGCTCATTTGTTAGCTGTGATTGGACATTGTTAGCTGTGACTGGACATTGTTAGCTGTGATGGGACATTGTTAGCTGTGATTGTACATTGTTAGCTGTGATTGCACATTTGTTAGCTGAGATTGGACATTGTTAGCTCTGCTTGGACATTGTTAGCTGTGATTGCACATTTGTTAGCTGTGATTGTACATTTGTTAGCTGTGATTGTACATTGTAAGCTGTGATTGCTCATTTGTTAGCTGTGATTGGACATTTGTTAGCTGTCATTGTACATTGTTAGCTGTGATTGCTCATTTGTTAGCTGTGATTGGACATTGTTAGCTGTGACTGGACATTGTTAGCTGTGATGGGACATTGTTAGCTGTGATTGTACATTGTTAGCTGTGATTGCACATTTGTTAGCTGAGATTGGACATTGTTAGCTCTGCTTGGACATTGTTAGCTGTGATGGGACATTGTTAGCTGTGATTGTACATTGTTAGCTCATTTGTTAGCTGTGATTGGACATTTGTTAGCTGTCATTGTACATTGTTAGCTGTGATTGCTCATTTGTTAGCTGTGATTGGACATTGTTAGCTGTGACTGGACATTGTTAGCTGTGATGGGACATTGTTAGCTGTGATTGTACATTGTTAGCTGTGATTGGACATTGGACATTGTTAGCTGTTGGACATTGTTAGCTGTGACATTTGTTAGCTGTGATTGTACATTGTTAGCTGTGATTGCATCTGTGATTTCATTTGTTAGCTGTGATTGGACATTTGTTAGCTGTGATTGTACATTGTTAGCTGTGATTGCTCATTTGTTAGCTGTGATTGGACATTGTTAGCTGTGACTGGACATTGTTAGCTGTGATGGGACATTGTTAGCTGTGATTGTACATTGTTATCTGTGATTGCACATTTGTTAGCTGTGACTGGGCATTGCTAGCTGAGATTGGACATTGTTAGCTGTGCTTGGACATTGTTAGCTGTGATTGTACATTTGTTAGCTGTGATTGTACATTTGTTAGCTGTGATTGGACATTGTTAGCAGTGATTGTACATTGTTAGCTGTGATTGCACATTGTTAGCTGTGATTGGACATTGTTAGCTGTGATTGTGCATTTGTTAGCTGTGATTGGACATTGTTAGCTGTGATTGTACCTATGTTTGCTGTGATTGTACATTTCTTTGCTGCGATTGGACATTTCTTAGCTGTGATTAGACATTGTTGGCTGTGATTGTACATTTGTTAGTTGTGATTGGACATTGTTAGCTGTGATTGGACATTGTTAGCTGTGATTGGACATTGTTAGCTGTGATTGGACATTGTTAGCTGTGATTGGACATTTGTTAGCGGTGATTGTACATTTGTTTGCTGTGATTGTACAAAGCTACCTGTGATTGTACGTTGTTAGCTGTGATCGCACATTATTAACTGTAATTGTACATTATTAGCTGTGATTTTACTTTTGTTAGCTGTGATTGGACATTGTTAGCTGTGATTGGACAATGTTAGCTGTGATTGAACATTGTTAGCTGTGATTGTACATTGTTAGCTGTGATTGTACATTTGTTTGCTGTGTTTGGACATTGCTAACTGTGACTGGACATTGTTAGCTGTGATTGGACATTGTTAGCTGTGATTGGACATTGTTAGCTGTGATTGGACATTGTTAGCTGTGATTGGACATTGTTAGCTGTGATTGGACATATGTTAGCTGTGATTGTACATTTCTTTGCTGTGATTGGACATTTCTTAGCTGTGATTAGACATTGTTGGCTGTGATTGTACATTTGTTAGCTGTGATTGGAGATTGTTAGCTGTGATTGTACATTGTTAGCTGTGATTGGACATTGTTAGCTGTGATTGGACATTGTTAGCTGTGATTGGACATTGTTAGCTGTGATTGGACATTTGTTAGCTGTGATTGTACATTTGTTAGCGGTGATTGCACATTGTTAGCTGTGATTGGACATTGTTAGCTGTGATTGTGCATTTGTTAGCTGTGATTGGACATTGTTAGCTGTGATTGTACATATGTTAGCTGTGATTGTACATTTCTTTGCTGCGATTGGACATTTCTTAGCTGTGATTAGACATTGTTAGCTGTGATTGGACATTTGTTAGCTGTCATTGTACATTGTTAGCTGTGATTGCTCATTTGTTAGCTGTGATTGGACATTGTTAGCTGTGACTGGACATTGTTAGCTGTGATGGGACATTGTTAGCTGTGATTGTACATTGTTAGCTGTGATTGCACACTTGTTAGCTGTGACTGAGCATTGCTAGCTGAGATTGGACATTGTTAGCTGTGCTTGGACATTGTTAGCTGTGATGGGACATTGTTAGCTGTGATTGTACATTGTTAGCTGTGATTGCACACTTGTTAGCTGTGACTGAGCATTGCTAGCTGAGATTGGACATTGTTAGCTGTGCTTGGACATTTGTTAGCTGTGATCAGACATTTGTTAGTTGTGATTGTACAATTGTTAGCTGTGATTGGACATTGTTAGCTGTGATTGTACATTGTTAGCTGTGATTGGACATTTGTTAGCTGTGATTGAACATTTGTTAGCTGTGATTGTACATTGTTAGCTGTGATTGCTCATTTGTTACCTGTGATTGGACATTGTTAGCTATGACTGGACATTGTTAGCTGTGATGGGACATTGTTAGCTGTGATTGTACATTGTTATCTGTGATTGCACATTTGTTAGCTGTGACTGGGCATTGCTAGCTGAGATTGGACATTGTTAGCTGTGCTTGGACATTGTTAGCTGTGATTGTACATTTGTTAGCTGTGATTGTACATTTGTTAGCTGTGATTGGACATTGTTAGCAGTGATTGTACATTGTTAGCTGTGATTGCACATTGTTAGCTGTGATTGGACATTGTTAGCTGTGATTGTGCATTTGTTAGCTGTGATTGGACATTGTTAGCTGTGATTGTACATATGTTAGCTGTGATTGTACATTTCTTTGCTGCGATTGGACATTTCTTAGCTGTGATTAGACATTGTTGGCTGTGATTGTACATTTGTTAGTTGTGATTGGACATTGTTAGCTGTGATTGGACATTGTTAGCTGTGATTGGACATTGTTAGCTGTGATTGGACATTGTTAGCTGTGATTGGACATTTGTTAGCGGTGATTGTACATTTGTTTGCTGTGATTGTACAAAGCTACCTGTGATTGTACGTTGTTAGCTGTGATCGCACATTATTAACTGTAATTGTACATTACTAGCTGTGATTTTACTTTTGTTAGCTGTGATTGGACATTGTTAGCTGTGATTGGACAATGTTAGCTGTGATTGAACATTGTTAGCTGTGATTGTACATTGTTAGCTGTGATTGTACATTTGTTTGCTGTGTTTGGACATTGCTAACTGTGACTGGACATTGTTAGCTGTGATTGGACATTGTTAGCTGTGATTGGACATTGTTAGCTGTGATTGGACATTGTTAGCTGTGATTGGACATTGTTAGCTGTGATTGGACATATGTTAGCTGTGATTGTACATTTCTTTGCTGTGATTGGACATTTCTTAGCTGTGATTAGACATTGTTGGCTGTGATTGTACATTTGTTAGCTGTGATTGGAGATTGTTAGCTGTGATTGTACATTGTTAGCTGTGATTGGACATTGTTAGCTGTGATTGGACATTGTTAGCTGTGATTGGACATTGTTAGCTGTGATTGGACATTTGTTAGCTGTGATTGTACATTTGTTAGCGGTGATTGTACATTTGTTTGCTGTGATTGTACAAAGCTACCTTTGATTGTACGTTGTTAGCTGTGATTGGACATTGTTAGCTGTGATTGGACATTGTTAGCTGTGATTGGACATTGTTAGCTGTGATTGGACATTTTAGCTGTGATTGGACATTGTTAGCTGTGATTGGACATTTGTTAGCTGTGATTGTACATATGTTAGCTGTGATTGGACATTGTTAGCTGTGATTGGACATTGTTAGCTGTGATTGTACATTGTTAGCTGTGATTGTACATTTGTTAGCTGTGATTGTACATTTGTTAACTGTGATTGTACATTTGTTAGCTGTGATTGGACATTGTTAGCTGTGATTGTACATTGTTAGCTGTGATTGCACATTGTTAGCTGTGATTGCACATTGTTAGCTGTCATCGTACATTTGTTAGCTGTGATTGGACATTGTTAGCTGTGATTGGACATTGTTAGCTGTGATTGTACATTTGTTAGCTGTGATTGTACATTGTTAGCTGTGATTGTACATTTGTTAGCTGTGGTTGGACATTGTTAGCTGTGATTGTACATTTGTTAGCTGTGATTGGACATTTTTTTAGCTGTGATTGCACATTTGTTAGTTGTGATTGCACATTTGTTAGCTGTGATTGCAGGGTCTCTGTCCTGGAAATTAAGTCTTCACTTTGTCCTTGTGAACTCCTTAAATAAGTGCATATACACAAGATATATATGTATGGTACTAATAGCTGTGATTGTACATTTGTTAGCTGTGGTTGGACATTGTTAGCTGTGATTGTACATTTGTTAGCTGTGATTGGACATTTTTTTAGCTGTGATTGGACATTTGTTAGCTGTGATTGCACATTTGTTAGCTGTGATTGTACATTGTTAGCTATGATTGTACATTTGTTAGCTGTGAATGGACATTTGTTAGCTGTGATTGTACATTGTTGGCTGTGATTGTACACTGTTAGCTGTGATTGTACATTGTTAGCTGTGATTGCACATTTGTTAGCTGGGATTGTACATTTGCTAGCTGTGATTGGACATTGTTAGCTGTGATTGTACATTTGCTAGCTGTGATTGGACATTGTTAGCTGTGATTGTACATTGTTAGCTGTGATTGTACATTTGTTAGCTGTGATTGTACATTGTTAACTGTGATTGTACATTGTTGGCTGTAATTACACATTGTTAGGTGTGATTGTACATCGTTAGCTGTGATTGTACATTTGTTAGCTCTGATTTGACATTTGTTAGCTGTGATTGTACATATGTTAGTTGTGATTGTACATTTGTTAGCTGTCATTGGACATTTGTTAGCTGTGATTGTACATTTGTTAGATGTGATTGTACATTTGTTAGCTGTGATGGGACATTTGTTAGCTGTGATTGGAGATTGTTAGCTGTGATTGTACATTTGTTATCTGTGATTGGACATTTGTTAGCTGTGATTGTACATTGTTAACTGTGATTGTACATTGTTAGCTGTGATTGGACATTTGTTAGCTGTGATTGTACATTTGTTAGCTGTGATTGGACAATGTTGGCTGTGATTGTGCATTTGTTAGCTGTGATTGGACATTGTTAGCTGTGATTGTACATTGTTGGCTGTGATTAGACATTGTTAGCTGTGACTGTACATTGTTAGCTGTGATTGGACATTGTTAGCTGTGATTGTACATTTGTTAGCTGTGATTGTAGATTTGTTAGCTGTGGTTGGACATTGTTAGCTGTGATTGTACATTTGTTAGCTGTGATTGGACATTTTTTTAGCTGTGATTGGACATTTGTTAGCTGTGATTGCACATTTGTTAGCTGTGATTGTACATTGTTAGCTATGATTGTAAATTTGTTAGCTGTGAATGGACATTTGTTAGCTGTGATTGTACATTGCTGGCTGTGATTGTACATTGTTAGCTGTGATTGTACATTGTTAGCTGTGATTGCACATTTGTTAGCTGGGATTGTACATTTGCTAGCTGTGATTGGACATTGTTAGCTGTGATTGTACATTTGCTAGCTGTGATTGGACATTGTTAGCTGTGATTGTACATTGTTAGCTGTGATTGGACATTTGTTAACTGTGATTGGACATTGTTAGCTGTGATTGTACATTTGTTAGCTGTGATTGTACATTGTTAACTGTGATTGTACATTGTTGGCTGTAATTACACATTGTTAGGTGTGATTGTACATCGTTAGCTGTGATTGTACATTTATTAGCTCTGATTTGACATTTGTTAGCTGTGATTGTACATATGTTAGTTGTGATTGTACATTTGTTAGCTGTCATTGGACATTTGTTAGCTGTGATTGTACATTTGTTAGATGTGATTGTACATTTGTTAGCTGTGATTGGACATTTGTTAGCTGTGATTGGAGATTGTTAGCTGTGATTGTACATTTGTTATCTGTGATTGGACAATTGTTAGCTGTGATTGTACATTGTTAGCTGTGATTGTACATTGTTAGCTGTGATTGGACATTTGTTAGCTGTTATTGTACATTTGTTAGCTGTGATTGGACAATGTTGGCTGTGATTGTGCATTTGTTAGCTGTGATTGGACATTGTTAGCTGTGATTGTACATTGTTGGCTGTGATTAGACATTGTTAGCTGTGACTGTACATTGTTAGCTGTGATTGGATATTGTTAGCTGTGATTGTACATTTGTTAGCTGTGATTGTACATTTGTTACCTGTGATTGGACATTGTTAGCTGTGATTGCACATTGTTAGCTGTGATTGCACATTGTTAGCTGTGATTGTACTTTTGTTAGCTGTGATTGTACATTGTTAGCTGTGATTGTACATTGTTATCTGTGATTGTGATTGCACATTGTTAGCTGTGATTGTACATTATTGCCAGCGTGAAATAAACTTGATATTAGAAGATGTTTTAGCTTATACTGTGTGAATCTTTAACTGGGCGAGAAATTGTTATAGATGGATAAGTTACATCTCATTTCTTGCAGGGTCTCTGTCCTGGAAATTAAGTCTTCACTTTGTCCTTGTGAACTCCTTAAATAAGTGCATATACACAAGATATACAGGGTGTATAAAAAAAACGGAGTCCTAGTACGATGACATATTTTTCATTGAGCAAAGGAGAAATCTATTTTTGTTGTTGATTTGTCATCAAGACCGACCCTTTGGAACTGACCAGCTGAACAATTCAATGATCTGTGATCAAGCATGTTAGAACAATAGCTATTCTTCAATTATGAGTGAAATGTGACTTGCGCCAGATTTGGTTTACATCATTCGTCTGCCCTTGAAAGAAAAGAAATACGGTGTACAAATGAAATGTCTTTTATCCACTCTGAATTCATTGACATTTTGAAAACAAAACGGTGTACAGTTAAAATGTCTTTTAACTGTTACCTAAAGTCCAGGGTCAATGACCTCAACAGCGCATCATAACAGAAGTTGACAACCTGAGGCAGAACCAGGCACTTATCAGACGGGCCGTGGCGGCAATGAATGAACGTGCGCGTACCTGCATCCAGAGAAATGGAGGACACGTTGAAGATTGAAATTCAATTGTCTGTTAAAAAGACATTTGAATTGTACACCTTTTTGTTAAATTCAGAGTTAAAAGACGTTTTAATTGTACACCGTTTTGTTTTCAAAATGTCAATGAATTCAGAGTGGATAAAAGACATTTCATTTGTACACCGTATTTCTTTTCTTTCAAGGGCAGACGAATGATGTAAACCAAATCTGGCGCAAGTCACATTTCACTCATAATTGAAGAATAGCTATTGTTCTATCATGCTTGATCACAGATCATTGAATTGTTCAGCTGGTCAGTCCCAAAGGGTCGGTCTTGATGACAAATCAACAAAAAAAATAGATTTATCCTTTGCTCAATGAAAAATATGTCATCGTACTAGGACTCCGTTTTTGTTGATACACCCTGTATATGTATGGTACTAATATGGAAAAATATAGAACAAACATATTAATAACAGCTTAGAAAGTAGAACAGATATATTAAGTATATATGATTGCATACGCAAATTTATCTGACAGCTATTGATCTTGTTTCAGTTCTTCAACTCGCACACACTAGATTTAGTGAAATATACTCTTAGTGACAGACGCATGTATTGTTGATGGTAATGTTTTATATATATGCAAATTAAAACAAACAAAACCAAAAGGAAAAAGACACAGGATGATAATTTGGGAATGTGCTTAATTTAGGGTGACACGGGATGATGCCATAGGGGTGGCATGTAGGCAAAGATTTGATGGTTAACCGGACATATGGATATAGTTAGGTAGAAGGGTGTAGAATTGTTAAGTGGACATTTGAAGGGGAAAATTGCTTATCCAGGAAGTCGTATTTCATGGGCTATGTCATCTGAGGGTTAAAGGTCAACGCACAAGCTGAACTGTCCTGACCAGCTCACAGAATAATATGGAATAAAGTATAGGTGACATCTCTCACAGTAATATATCTGGGGAGATATATTTTATTGCCTCCAGGGTGAGGGCTATTTATCTGGATTAATTGGTTTTCATGCTGGGATCTGTTGACACCAGAGCTGTGCAAAAGATAGGGAGAGTCTGGACTAGATCTTAAAGATTCTTAAAGATACATTAATCTTGTAATCATGGGAGACTCGACATACTCTGGAATTTTAAATGATTCCAGCACAGATTAGGAATTAAACAGGCTATCGTTATACATTGGTGTATGTAGAAATATGATTATATGTGAATTCAGTGAACAATGATTAGTTGCGCTGTTAGTCTATGAGTGGATCATGTTGTTGTTTTGAAAACCTACACAAGGTACTAAAATATAATGGGAGACTGAGGAGCCACACAAGTATGGTATAACTATATATAAATTTAATGGCATATATTCAGTGGTATATTAAAAGAACTGAACAATATATAAACAAGATAACGGGGTATACATAGTGTGACTCAATATGGAGATAGCGGACGAAGATGAGGAGATAGAGAGGCAATGGGTAGATACGATGGATGAAAAATGTCTGAGTGAGGGGGATGGTGCCAGTTCAGAAGATGAGGGCGTTGATTACCATTGTTCGACCTGCGGGTCTAGGATGACCATGTTAGATGATGAAGACATAGTTGAGAAGGGGGGTATATATGATTTGATATGCCTGAAAAGTCGAGTAGCAGGACTCGAGGATGAGATACGAGGGTATAGAGGAGATAAGGAAAAGATGCAAATGTGGGTGGAGTCAATAATTGAAGTTTTATAGGAAATTGTGGGAGAGGGAACAGATGTGATGGACATGGTACAACAGAGAATAAATATTAGAGTTGGGGAGAGAGTCCAAACAACTGGGGCAGGTAAACAGAAGCAAGTTGAAGGGTGGGGAAAGATAGAGCTTGTAAGAAAAGAAAGAGGCAATAATAGCACTAGCAAAGAGATCCTGGAAGTAGGCACGTGTGAAGATTGTCTCAGTGGAGATGAGGGGTGTAATGAAGCTGCGATAGTACTGGAAGCGGCACACTTTGGGGGAATAACCGGTGTGAGGACACAAATAGAAAGGGTGGAGGAACAAATGGAGCAAATGGGAGAGTTAAAAGTTATTAACGGCGAGAAAAATCTTCCGAAAAAGAAAGTCCCGGTAGTAGCAGTGATAAAGGATTCTATTGTTCGGCCAATCAGAGAAGGCTTACAGAGTATGTTGGGGAACAATTTGAATGTTAGAGTTCAAAGCATGCCAGGGTTTAATTTGAAGCATATACGTTGTGAGATGGGGCCAGCAGTAGAGAAACTGGTGGGAGACGATATGTTGGAATGCCTAGTGATTCATGGGGGACAAATTATGTAACAGCAGAGGGAGTACCCATAGAGTTAATTGTGGCTGAAATGAGGAAAACAATGCTCTTGGCAGAAGAATTATTTGGAGAAATACCACGGGTGATATCGGGTTTGTTACCACGGACACGTGATGGAGAAAGGGTGAATACTGATATAAGAAGGCTAAACCAGCGTTTAGAGATAGCGGCGGACGAAATGGGGTGGGGATTTTGCAGACACGCTGATTTCTGGAAAAAGGGATGTCCAGTGAGGATCGGGGGGGTTTTGAGAGATGGGCTCCATTTGGATGAGCAGGGACAAGGTCTTGAACATTTTGTAAGAGGGTTAGGGAACACAGTAGAGACGGAAATACAAATGCCAAAAACACATTTAAACTGATCTCGGGTCCTGGGGTGGGGGGTGGGGATGTTGTCGTAAGACGGAGGAGAAAATACGGCAGAACAAGAAGGACCCGTACAAAGAAACGTCGCAACAGATGGAAAGTGGGCTTTGTTAATGTAAATGGATTGGGAATGACACAGGGTGTTGTGGCTAAATATGGCAAGTTGGGAGAGGTGATGGAGATAGTAGAACTGGAAAAATTGGATGTAGTGTGTATGGTGGAGACACATAAATATAAAGGGACGTCTGCAATTAAGACCCAGGGATATGATTGTTTTGAGGGCAGACGACAACAGCAAGCCAGCACAGGGGGCGGTGGCATTGCGCTTGCGGTGAAGAAGTGCCGGCAAGGTTTTCAGCTGAAGATGGAAGACTTGGGTCTAGTTATTGGTGCAGAATGGGAACAGGTAGTTGACGATGTGATATGGATATCGGGAAACTTTGGAGACAAATATGCTATAGGGCTGCTGTATGCAGTACAGCAAGGAGTTGACAGGGGCTGGAATTATAGGTTATATGATCTATTGGTGGCACAGATGACAAGATTAAGGGAGATTGGATATGAAGTGGTTTTGCTGGGAGATTTTAATCGGCATGTTGGAGATAAAGAGGGGGAAGGTATACATGGAAACAAACCTGGTGTTAACCGCAATGGGACGAGAATATTAGAGATAGAGAAAACATTTGAGTTATATATAATGAATAGATCACCAAAATGTTCAGGGCTCTGGACACGAGAGAGGGCGGGGTGTAAGACAGTAGTGGATTACATTCTGCTACAGCACACAGAACTGGATAACGTGAGATATATGGTGATTGATGATATTCAAAATTATGATGTAGATAGTGATCATAACTGGGTTATGATGGAAATGGAACAGAGTGTTCAAGGAGGGGAAAATATCAGTAGAAACCAGTTCAAGTGGGTGATGAATGAAGACACTGATTGGAAAACATTTCGGAAAAAGATAGAGCAAAAATTCAGTGATTGGGAAGTGCAGGTTAGAGAATGTACGACAGGAGAGATTCAATAAACGGCTCATTGCAGCTACGGAAGGGGTCATCCCATGGGTAAGATGGAATAGTGGAAATAGATTAGAAAATACAGAAATTCGGGAGGCGAGGCGGAAAAGGCGCTGTGCAAGACAAGAGTTTAATATGGCCTTGATAAGTGAGGGAGGAAGGAAAGAGGAGCTAGTGAGTGAAGCAAAGAAGGAGTATGAGCAGGCTAGGAGAGAGGTGAAGGAGTTGACACAATGCATGATTAGACTACATAATCAGGATGTAGTAAATAGAATTGATAGAGAGGGAAAGGAAGGTAGCAGAACATTTTGGAAGTTGGTTAACCCTAAGAGGAAACAAGAGGTATCCGGCGTCTTGAAGACTGGGGAGGGTGGGATTACCACGGATAGAAAAGTACTAGCCGCCATGATAGGGGAGAAATGGGGGGAAATTGCCACAGAACATAGTGGAAGGGAAGTGGATAGGGATATACTGGAAAACATCAGGAAGGAAGAGAGGCGTAGCGCTGAAGAAGAAATTGTAGACAGCGATGGTCTAACGGGACAAATTGAGATCAAAGAAATAAGGCAGGTGGTGAAAGACATAAAGAGAGGAAAGGCTATGGGAGAAGATAGTATTCCAAACGAGTTTATAAAAGAGGGAGGTGTGCGAATACTCGAATGTTTGAGATTGTTATTTTGTCGGATATGGGAAACTGAGGTAATCCTGGTGGTTTGGAAGACAACAAGGACACGAGGTTATTAGATAATTACAGAGGAATAGCTGTAGCGAGTAATGTAGGAAAAGTGTTTACCAAGATGGGGAGTAAGGCTCCAGAGAGATGTGGAGAGTAGAGGTCTTTTGGGAGAGATACAGGCGGGTTTTAGGAAAGACAGGATGTGTCAAGATAACCTCTACGTGCTCACTCAAATTTTGGAGCAAAAAAGGAATCATAAACAGGGATGCTGTGTGGCCTTTCTAGACATTAAGAAAGCATATGATAGAGTGTGGAGGGAGGCACTCTGGGCTGCCTTGGAAGGCCTGGGTTATGGAGGCAAGATACTAAACATAATCAAGGATTTATATGCTGGAGTCCGTTTCAAAGTTGTATTTGGGGAGATAGAAACGGATTATATAGATCTGAGGGAAGGATTAAAGCAGGGGTGTGTGTTGTCACCGTTACTCTTTGCGATATACTTAGCGGAGTTAGGAAGACGACTTGAAGGATGCGGGTCGGGTGTGAATCTCGGGAAGCGAATCATTCCTGGGTTGTTTTTTGCAGATCATATAGTTTTATTTGCGAAAACAAGGAAAGAATTACAGTTTATCTTGGATATAGTTGGGAAGTTTGGATTTGAAAGGAAGATAATGTACAGCCCAACAAAGAGTTGCGTTATGGTTAGTAGTCAGGTTAAACCAGGAGGGGACAACTGGCAACTTGGGAAGTTAAGTCTGGAGGAGGCGGAAGAACATGTCATGAAGATAGGAGAGGCGGATGAAAATAGGTACCTAGGAATTAGAATGAAGTTAAAAGGACAAATTTTCAGGGTGCAAAAGCAAGAGATGATTGCAAAGGCAAAGAGAATGTTGGGGATAGTCAAGGCCATAAGTGCCAGTACATGTAACCGAAGTATGTGCGCAAGAATATTGTGGGAGAGAGTTGCAGTGCCTACAATTTTATATGGGGTAGAAATAGTGGAACTTGATGGGAAAACGCTGGCAGTATTGGATTTGGTGGAACTACAGGCAGGGAGATGGATACTAGGGGTGAACCGTATGACTGCAATAGAAGCTATTTATGGAGAACTTGGTTGGAGCAGAATGGCTGACAAAGTAGGAATATTGAAGTTAAACTACTATGGGAGGAAGGTCTCAAAACAGAGAAACAGACTGGGTGGTTCAAGGAAGTAGAAGCGATTAGCACAAACTATGATGTTAACTTAATTGAAACCGAAAATTGATGGAAAAAAATGGTTTCTGTTAAAGTGGATGAAAAGTGGGTAGAAGAGTGGAAAGATGGGATGGAATCCAAGTCATCCTTGTTTATATACAAGAAGAAAGAGGGTCCACGGAAAGAGAGATATGTAGACTGGGTGGGTGATTTTTCTTCGCTGGCGAAGGCTAGGACAGGGTCGTTGGCCACAAGGAATAGGATGAAACGAAGTCTGGAAGAAAAAAGGTGTAAAACGTGTGGGGTGATGGAAGATATGAAACATGTCTGGTTATATTGTGAAAGATACAGGGCAAGGAGGGACGAGTTGAGGGGTCAGTTGATAGCTTCACATAAGGAAATTAGATGGGGAATGATAAGTGGGGATGATGAAGACCTAGCCTTATCAGACTTGTTGGGGATTGGTGGTAATACTTTGGATAAGACAGAGAGCCGTATCGTATCCAACTTTGTACAGGATGTGTGGACAATTAGAGCGGATATTGAGGGGTTGGGGGAGGCAGAACTGCTGTAGAATGTTAATGTGACAAGACTTTACACTGGGTGCAATGTGAAGGATGACTTTGTAAAACGGCTCAACAGTGGGAAGCTGGCGAGGACGGGGAACAATAGGATACTTGAAAATTTAGGACACAAGGACGAGGATTACTAGGGTGTTGAGGGCAGGAACAGTTATTAAAGAAAGTGGGTTGGAGAGAAATTCGATGGGTGATATATTAAATGTTGAGTGAATGGGGAGGCTGAGTGGCTATTGGGAGATTTAATTATGAGTGTCCATGGTGATAATTAATCAAAGTTGCCACTAACAATCGGTCCGAGAAGAGAGAATGAGGGGGCTTGACAGATGGAAATATTATGTGATACTTCTGTAGTTATGGGAATTAAGTGAAGGTATATTGTGTAGGGTGTGGGGATTAAACAGTGTCTATGTGACACTGTTAAGAGGGATCATGTGTAGGGCAGGTTGGGGGAAACGGGTTGCACGGCGTGTTCGCACGACCTGTGCCCATCGCGGTGCGATGGAGTGCCCAAGTACATCCATCCATCCACTATAATCGACCACAAAAAGTACTGTAGTAAATTCATTAGCTAGGGTCTCTATATTGCTAAACCGATAGAGACGGCGCTTCTGTAACGAATTGTGGCGGTTACAACACTGATTCATAGACAAATTTGTTGTCTGTTTTTATTGATTTTACGAAGTGACTGGCTATATATACATGTAAATGTAAGTCACGATACAGACGGATAAATGAAGTTTTGAACAGCTTTAACCCTATCTGGCCTGGGCTTTTTGACACCTATCCTGGCCTGGGGAGGCGGGCCGAAATGGCCCCCGCCCCTAATTAGGGAGCTGAAACGCTAGGGAGCTGAAACTTACCACACTATACCCTTGGGTCAAGCTCTACCAGAAAATGTAAAATAATGCAAGATGGCCGCCTTGATGACGTCACAGTGACGTCATTTTCAACAACGGCATTTTTGGGTCGATTTTTCGGTCGGATTTTCCTATTTTTTTATTGATGCAATTTCTCCGAAAGAACAGCATGATAAATTAGTAAATATTAATGTGATGTGAAATAAAATAGTTTTTGCCCACTTTTCATTGCGGAAAAGTAGAAATTTTGAAGAAATATGACAAAAACATCACTTTTCTGGTACCCCACGAAAACATCACTTTTCTGGTACCCCACGTGACCGCCATCTTGAATTTGCTCATGATCCTCTGCTCGGGGGGGTTATGCAAATAGGCTCGATATGACCCCAATATGATAAACTAAAATGTCAAGGAGTTTCAGCTCTCCATTTTTTGTCGTTCCGGAGATAGCGCAGAAAGGTTGGTAGGGGGTGGCCAGGTAGGGTTAATAAACAGAAAAACTAGTTAGTTACAACCAGTGAGGTATATTATATTTTTTAATCTTCAGGATTTTGTCATAGGCTAAGACAATGTTTACTTTTTTCCTATAAATTACAGATTTTATTGGAAATCTGAACATAACTATTGAACACCGTCAGCAATGGAATATAACATGGAAATTCAGTAATATACTTTAACTGTCTATGATGAAGTTAACCGTCCAGTTATCTATCTGTTATACAGTATGTCCCCCTCTCCTCTGCCCCTACACGCAGTGCTACATGCAACCGCCTGATGTCCATAGTCTAGACTTGGATCAGAGAATTGAACTTTTCTATAACTTTTAGCTTTCAATGGCGCACATTATGTATCACGTAGCTTTCAGGCACTTACCTAATTCAATAAATGAAGATGGCAGTATCGCAATTGATACAAAATACGAAGCTGTAAATATTGTAATAGACATGACTGTCATTACAGTCAACTGAACTGACCACGAAGTACGGAATTATATAAGAACATGGACACAGAGTGTTGACCAATAGACAGAGCCTAATCTACACTGTCTAAATGGTCGACACCAGAGTAGATGACAGTTCGGTTTGACCTTTGATCTCAACGCCAAATGTAGAGTATTTGTCTGATATGATTGTAACGTAATACTGATATCGTACTAAATAATACCAAGACCATATGGACAGTCCTACCAGCAGGCTGACATAGAGAACATTATAAATATTCTTCTCTGGATAAATTAAGATCATATGTACCAAGAATTGACAAAGTTTCCAAACGATATTTTAAGCACAGTTTTCTGTCAGATATTAACAAGATTCGCATGCGATTACCTCAACACAACCTAATCTATATTGATTGATATGCGAGTTTCAAGTTATTCAATAGATTTAACAGTGATACCATTTTTCTACAACAATAACCACAATGCCAAACTATCGTCGTATACTTATATACCGTTTCATTGAATTGATTTAATTTTCTAACTTATACGCTTCCGATTTAAGAACGAATTTAAAACGTTCGTGAAGTTAGAGAGCAGTTCACAGTTCACAATTCAGTCGTCGATTCAGTGGACCAGTCATTATTTGGAATATGAATACCTTTCTGTCGTATATCTCCTAAATTATGGCAGATAGGGTCTGCAGTTATACAACACTCGTCAAGTCCTACACGCTGACCTAATTAGTATCCACTTCCGCCGCTAGGGGGCGGTGCTGCGAATAGCCGACTGATAGAATTTGAATAGCCTACTGGCCTATATCTCCCGATCTATAGAGGAAAGGGCCTTCATATTTGGCAGTTATACAACAGTCTTCAAGTCCTACACGCTGACCTAATTAGTTTCCACTTCCGCCGCTAGGGGGCGGTGCTGCGAATAACCGACTGATAGAATTTGAATAGCTTACTGGCCTATATCTCCGGATCTATAGTGGATAGGACCTCCATATTTGGCAGTTATACAACACTCGTCAAGTCCTATACGCTGATCTAATTAGTTTCCACTTCCCCCGCTAGGGGGCGGTGCTGCGAATAGCCGACTGATAGAATTTGAATAGCCTACTGGCCTATATCTCCCGATCTATAGAGGATAGGGCCTTCGTATTTGGCAGTTATACAACACTCGCCAAGTCCTACACGCTGACCTAATTAGTTTCCATTTCCGCCGCTAGGGGGCGGTGCTGTGAATAGCCGACTGATAGAATTTGAATAGCCTACTGGCCTATATCTCCCGATCTATAGTAGATAGGGCTAGCGTGTAGGACTTGACGAGTGTTGTATAACTGCCAAATATGAAGGCCCTATCCTCTATAGATCGGGAGATATAGGCCAGTAGGCTATTCAAATTCTATCAGTCGGCTATTCGCAGCACCGCCCCCTAGCGGCGGAAGTGGATACTAATTAGGTCAGCGTGTAGGACTTGACGAGTGTTGTATAACTGCCAAATATGAAGACCCTATCTGCCTTAATTTAGGAGATATACGTCAGAATGTTATTCATATTCCAAATAATGACTGGTCCACTGAATCGACGACTGAATTGTGAACTGCTCTCTAACTTCACGAACGTGAATTACGTTTAAATGTTATTCATACTGGCGATTACTATCTCGATATGTAACTGTTAAAAACGAGCGAGCAAACAGACATATGGGACTCAGATTTTGTCCATACAAATCTCTACGTTGTAAGCGAATTAACATCGCTTGTGGGTACTAGATGTGCACCAATTTTGGGTGACCTATATCTGTTCTCTTATGAATACGACTATATGCAGACGCTTTCTAAAACCGATCATTTCAAGGCCCGTTTCTTCTCATTCACAAAACGCTATATAAATGATATTCTCGCTGTGGATAATCTCTATATAAATGACGCTGTGAAGAATATATGTCTACCTTCATTCAATTTGAAGGTATATCGTATACCTATCTCGCCTAGTAGCGTTTGATTAGAACTTCTGTTAAATGTGACGATTTTATCCAACGTCACAAAACAATACTGCAGAAATTTATAAACAGTCAGAAAAAAGGTGATGGCCCATCACCCTTTCATGGTGATCAGACCTGGCTATCACCTTTAAAACGTGACGAGTCAGAGCCATCACCTTTGAATGGTGACGAGTCAGAGCCATCACCTTTGAATGGTGACGAGTCAGAGCCATCACCTTTGAATGGTGACGGCCTTCGCCCTATTTAGGGTGCTGATTTTGCATCATTACCCTTAAAAGTCGACGACCTACTTACAATAATTGCTCATCACTCTTCAGAGGTGATGGTCATCATTATTAAAGGTGATCAAGAAAAGGGTGATGGCTCTAACTCATCACCATTTCGGGGTGATTCAAGATTCAAAAATTCAAGAAGCTTTATTTAACGTCGGTACAATAGTTAAATATAAAACATTAGCTTGTACAAGCTATTTCACCGACCAACACAGATAAAAGTGAAACAATAAAATAAAAAAATAATTAAAAAAAAAAATATATATATATATATATATATATATATAAATAGATATTAAAATACAGACATATATATACAAAATACTAATACATGTATCACGTACACATGCATGGTAATACGTGATACTTAAACAGCAGATGTGTGAAATTAAATATATGCACAGGACAGTTTTATTATAGGAGATATATGTACGTCAAAATACTATATGTGGTTACCGAGTTGGTCGACAGTCATCCACATGCTGCACAGCTACATGTAGGTCCTTCCCAGATACGGATGAGTCTGCGGAACTGAGCATAGGAGTCCGCGGTCCTTATGTCATTGGGCAGACTGTTCCATACCTGGGGAGCAGCGAAGCGGAACGACTGCCTACCATACCTTTCGGAGCGAATGGTAGGTATATCTGTAGTATTTTGGTACCTAAATGAATAATGTGAATTTTTCACTTTAATCAGATCAGCTAGATATTCAGGCGACAGCCTATTTATAATTTTGTATGTCTCCAGTGCCATATTTCTCAGTCTGGTTATCGCATTTTTTCTGGCTGTGTGAAACAGGGTCATACCACCAAGCGCTTCCACTCAAAGTTTCTCGAATCTGGCGATACATATCACATGCTATTAGCACAATACGAATGTAGCATGCAATATCTATGGAGTTACGTTTCGTAATTTGTGTCGCATTCCGCTTAACCCGGAGCTAGGGCCGTATTATCCCATGTATCTCATGGTTCTCATGGTGTTCATATGAACAGGCACAATCAAAGCGTAACTGAGATGCATCCTACTCTAGATAACGACTTTAACAAAAATCCCATGGATTCAGAATACTGATCAGCGATACGAATTTGATATATTTGAAACATCATGATGTTTTGCCGGCATCATTGACAACTGTTGACCGCTTGTCTCTTGCAGGAAACTAGCCTATGTTTATGTATACTATGATTTATCTTTTATTAAGTTGGCGCTAATGCTGTTATAAGAATTAGGTCTTTGGATTATGGATGCGGAAATGGACGAGAAACGAATGACGGACCAGACCTTTGTATTTACGAAATCTCATTGGCTGTCAGTATTTGAAGCCCAGACAGAGAGACTACAGCTGATATGAACTGTTCAGAGTTGGGACTCATTCTTTGTGTGTATCAGCCAGACTCACCCACCATGGTTGCTGATGTTAGTAATTAAACCAGTTTGCATAGACTTCTGGTAATCAGATATACAAAGCGCCTCAGCCGGCAAGAAAGGAGAAGATTGGTCTTGATCAGTGAAGAAGTAACGAGAGTAGTGTCGTGGAAACTCAGGCTGATCTAATGAGTGTAGCTTAAGATGGTCCAGTTCATGGACTACTGGACGGGTTATATTAATACTGTCCAAATATTAAATCCTTGTCCCATGAATACAAAGTTATAATACATACAAGCGTCTAGTCCGTCATTCATAGTTCAGCCGTCGTCCATTAAATGCACACGTTCTCCTTCTACTGGATGACCTGTGCCTCTGCAATCAGTAAGACATTCTAAGGATGTCATGATGACGTAAACAAACCGAAGGTACACGTACTTTTTTCCAATACAGAAATATATAGAGTCGTACCATAAACACTGACCTTTGTGGGGGGGGGGGGGGAAGCTCTACAGCTCTACTAATAGCCATATAAGGAATATACTAGAAATCAGGAGAAAAAAACAATAAATCTGGTCTTCTGGATATAATGCAGTTGTATTACCAACGTTCGGCATTGACCAATGCCTTCAGCAGGGTGTTCAAATGATTACAGCAAAGTGGCTATATATACATATATGTACACGAAACTAGTGAGCAGATTTCACTAAACAGGTTCCCATTCGCTCAAGAAAGAGAACAACTCGGAGTGAGCACATTTCACTAAACAGGTTCTCATTCGTTCGAGAAAGAGAACAATTCGAAGTGGAAGCCCTAATAACAAAGTCAGTATATGGTTGGTTTGGTTGGTTTGATTGGGCACTCCATCGTATTAAAATTGGCACTGGTCATACAGAGTATGCCGTGCAACCCGTTCCCCCACACCGCCCTACACATGCTCCCTCATACCAATGACACATAGCCATCGGTAATTCCCATTATATCTTCTTTACATCTGTATCCATATCTTCTAATGTTGATCAGATCCCATACAGAGTATGCCGTGCAACCCGTTCTCCCACACCGCCCTACACATGCTCCCTCATACCAATGACGCATAGCCATCGGTAATTCCCCATTATATCTTCTTTACATCTGTATCCATATCATCTAACCTTGATCAGGTCCCCGGTCTTCCCTCTATTTCTCTTAATCATCTCTATATATTCACCAGTTGTTTCACCCATTTCTCTCCATTTTCCCCAATAAAATACCCCCAATATTTCCCGTCATTTTGCCTATTTCCCGAAATCATAAAACCAGTGCCATGGAAATTTCACCCAGTATTTCTCATTTTCCTCAATGCCATATCCCACTATTTTCCCTTTGCTGTGCCTATTCACCTAATGTCATAAAATACAATGCCTTATATATACCTGTGCTTTCCCCAAGTATTTTCCCTTGATATTCTCTATCATATATTCCAGTAAATTCCCTCATTGTGCATATTCACACCCATGCTTCCCACTGTCTTCTGTGTTCAACTCTCTTAATATTTCCCTTATTTTCCGCTATCAAATATGCCCTTATATCCCCTCGTGCCTATTCCCGCAGGATAATATAATCCAATGCCATAGATTCCATCATCCAGCATTCCCAGACACCAGCCTATATACATGTATGTTCCCTTGTGTCAATGGTAAATAATCCCTGATGTTTACTTCTCCCCATCATCTCTGATTCTATGTGAATACTCTTGCCATTTCCCCCTGACCCGTATATACCTGATTCGCCTAGTCCAACTATTTTCGTACTTCCCAAACATCCCTGATAAAATCATTAATGAGACCACTCTCCTGTCTATTCAATGGGTGCGTACCTAATCCAAGTACCTCAGTTAAACATGTATTGTCCCCGTCATCCCAGCTCACTTTCTGCCACTGTATCCCATTCATGGTACTCTTATTGAATAACCTCTCTTTCATCATCACTCTTTCTGCGTTAAATCTGACACATTTTAGCATTATGTGTTTACTATCTTCCACTTTCCCACAAGTTCTACACTTCTTTTCTTTCAAGTCCCTCTTCAGTCTACTTCGAGTTGCCAGTGATCCGACTCTAGCTTTTGCCAACCAAGAAAAATTACCCATCCAATCAACATAATTCTCACGCTTGGGAAATTCTTTGATCCCATACACCTGGAGTGAGATTTTACTATTCACACCTTCCCTCCAGCTGTCCCCCCATCCATCTTGAATTTTCAAGAATACTTCTTTTTTCCACTGTTTACTCCCATTTTCTATCATCGATAAATCAATATCATGCCGTCGTCTTATTATATCTAGTTCCTCAAACCATCCTTTGCGTTTGGCTATTCTGATTCCTTCCTCCCACACTACCTTAGCCCATCTGTCCCCACCCAATAAACAAAGCCGTCCATAATAGTTTAGCTTCAATCTGCTAACTTTCTCTTCCATCCCTGTCCATCCAAGCTCCCCATAAATAGCTTCCGTTGCTGTCAGCCTGTTTACCCCTAGGATCCATCTTCCCACCTGGAGCTCCACCAAATTTAGGGCCTCTACCGTTTGCCTATCAAGCTTCACTCCATATAAAATCTTGGGGATAGCTACTCTCCCCCAAAGTATCCTAGCACACATACTACGATTACAGGAGTTACTACTTATAGACTTGATCAATCCGAGCATTTAATTAACCTTTCTGACCATTGACTGTTTTTGGCTGACAAAAATACTTCCCTTCGTCCTCACTTAACTCCCAAATACTTGGATTCGTCCACCTCTCCTATCTCCATATCATATACTTCGCCTTCCTCCACATCAATTTTTCCTAGTTTTCATTTAGTATTACCATGTTTAACTTGTCCACTAACCATAACAGCACTCTTTATGGGACTATACAAGATCTTACCTACAAAACCAAATATTCCTGCTATGTCAAGTAGAATCGGTAACTCCTTTCTCTTTTCTGCTAGTAGCAGAATATCATCTGCGAAGAAGACCCCAGGTATAATATGTTTTCCTATCTTAATGCCCACCCCTGATGCTAATAACCGCCTTCCTAACTCTGCAAGGTACAAGGCGAATAATAATGGAGACAAAACACAACCCTGTGTCAATCCTTCTTTTAGCTCTATGAACTCTGTCTCAACATCCCCGAAGCCTATCTTGAATTTGACTTCTTTATATAAACTTTTAACTATATTCAAAATCTTGCCACTATAACCTAGCCCTTGTGGAACTGCCCATAGCGCTTCTCTCCATACTCTGTCATATGCTTTTCTTATGTCTATGAATGCCAAGCAACTGCCATGGTGTATAGCCCTTCTCTGTTCTAGTATTTGTGTCAATATAAAGAGGTTATCTTGACACATTATATCCCTCCTAAATCCGACATGAACTTCCCCCAGTAAACCCCTGGATTCTACATCACTCTGAAGTCTGTTACCTAAGATCCTTACAAACACTTTCCCAACATTGCTGGTCACGGTTATCCCCCTGTAATTGTCTAGTAACTTTTTATCTCTTCCCTTATGTAACAGGGTCATCCTAGCTACTTTCCATATCATCGGAATCGTTTCATCGTTTCATATTCTACATGGGAGTATATTGAGACTTTTTACTAACCGCTCACCTCCCATCGTTCAGAAACTCATTTGGGATGTTATCCATTCCCATAGCCTTTGGTCGCTTTAGCTGTTTGATAATCATCTCTAATTCCTCTATCTCAGGTTCAGCTAGAATGGATTCCATATCTATATGTTCATCGTTCAAACATTTGTTCTCTTCCTGTCTTATATTCTCTAATATAACTTCGTCTGCTGCTCTATGTTCATGCTCCCTGCTCGCCTCCTCCCATTTTGTTTCCACCATTTCCTTAGTATATGCTTTGCTCGTTGTCACCTCTTATGTTGTTTTTAATGCCCCTGTTATCACCGGTTTGTTCCCTTCATTCACAAACCTCCAAAATGTTCTACTTCCTTCCTTACCTTCCCGCTCGATTCTACAAATTACCTCTTGATTACGTATTCTTGTAATCTCACGGGATAGATCTCTAACCTGTTTTCTTGTCCGTTCATATTCAGTTCTAGCATTCCCACTATCTCTTTCGTTTTACCAATCCCACACAAAGATACTATTTTTAATTCCTGACGCGCTGCCCGTCTCTCCAGTCTTGCCCGCCTTAGGTCACTGTTTCCTCGTCTTTTCCAAAATGTACACTTCACCCATGGGATATTCTGTCGTGCAGCATCTATTAACCTTGTGTTAAACATTTCAATCATCATTTCTATCATACCCTGTTCATCTCCAGTTATCAGTTTCTCTATCTCCGTTTCCCAGTCCAAGAATTCGTATTCAACACTCATCCGAAACTTTTCCCAGTTTGTTTCTTCATTGATAACCCATCTATTCTGCATCTTTTGCTTCCCATACTCCTTCTGTATGTCTAGTGACATTTTCATCATAACCCAGTTATGGTCACTACCTATATCATAGTTATAGTCATCATCCACAACCACGTTTTCGACATTTCCCAACTCCTGTTCATTTATCGGAATATAGTCTACCACTGTTTTCCATTCTTCACTCTCCCTTGTCCAAATCCCTGAACATTTGGTGGATCTATTTACAATGTATAGCTCCAGACTTGCTTCGAGGCCCAATATTCTTTTCCCATTCAAATTCTTACCTGTTTATCTCATATCCCTGACTCTTTTTTTTACCGCCACTGCTACACCACCCCCTCGCTTATCCCCTTTGTCCTTCTGCCCTCAAATAACCTGTACCCCGCCATTAACCCATCCAGTTTCGCTGATCCTTTACACAAGTGGGTTTCAGAGATGCCGACTACACCTAGATTTGCAGTCTCACATACTTCTCCTAATTTCCCATATATACCTGCAACCTGGTCAATCTTCTCGATCCCATTTACGTTCACAAAACCCATTGTCCAGCATGTTTTAGATTTCCTCGGCAGGGCCCTGCTTGTTCTACCATACCTCTTTTTCCTTATCTTACTCCTCTCCCCACCCTCCCTCCCAGGACCCTGATCTAGTTTAAATGCACCCTGGACGTTGTTTCCAATTTAATTGCACAAGCCAGCTCCCTGACAAAATAAACCAGTCCATCCCCACATACATCTAAGTGTAATCCATCCTTAAATATCCCTCTCTTTCTGACAGGACTTCCATCTTTTCAAAAGTACCTATGTTCACAGAAGCCCCAGCCCATTTCTTTCGCTGCAGTTTCTAAGTCAGCATTCAACTGGTTGATCAAACAATTGGTGGCTTCCCCATCCCGCGTTCTCGGCAGTATCCCTGATATTACTCTTGGTAATTCTCCATATAGTTCCTCGGCCAGTTTCATTAACTCCCATGTTTCTCTCGTTAAATATTCTTTTGCTACTGTCCCATTTTTGACATAATATGTCCCGGCATGAAACACTAGACAAGATTACTCATCCTCTCTCACTAACTTATCCACAAACTGTTGGAGGTTCGCACGTATCTGTACACTGCAGCCTTTTCCAAGCAT
Source organism: Hanleya hanleyi (assembly GCA_036873755.1). NCBI lineage: Eukaryota > Metazoa > Mollusca > Polyplacophora > Lepidopleurida > Hanleyidae > Hanleya > Hanleya hanleyi. The sequence continues at coordinate 83,756 of JAVTVY010025963.1, forward strand.
AGCTTGTAGCCCCGCTTGTAGCCCCGCTTGTATTGGTCGCACAATAGAATCCCCTACTACAGCCATCACCTTACATCTTGTATTTTCTTCCCTTGAATGAATATTCGTACCCATTTCCTGTGCATACAAAATTCGTCCAATATCGTGCCCCTCCTGGTTCCCTACTTCATCTCCAACCTGGCACATGTGTATACTCCCATCTATATTTCAGATCTCTTCGCCCCCCCCCCCCTTTCCACTCCTGTGACATCATTCTACATATTTCTGATGTTCGACACAGGTTCCCCACTGTCGTCCACCTGTATAAATATTCCATCCCTCTCTCTCTCTCTCTCTCTCTCTGCTTTTTCCATCTCTCCTCTCCTCTCTTTCTTCTCCCCTCGTCCGTTTCCCTAGACACCCGTATATCACTACTAACCTCACATATATCTGGGATATTGATCCCCCAAGACTGTGCCAAATGATTTGGGCTAGTTTGTTTATGCATATCTTCATTATCCACCTCTCATTGTTCAACACCTCTAATCTCCATTGTACTTGTCACCTCTTCTCTTATCTCTTGATGGTGTAACGAATATTGGTATTCCTAAACGTTAAATCAGGACTAAACACAAGCCCGAACCGGAGCGCAAATCTGTAATGAAGAGTGCACGCCAACCCGGAAATGTGACGAAAATCGGGGTCTACATGATGCCACAACGCTCATCATAAACACGGGTATACGACGTATACATGACCGAAATCAACTTACCGTCCAGAATTTATATCCATCCTGGTTTGTGATATCAACGGAGAATGCTACCTAATGTTCCCGTTGACAAAGAAACTGTACGAACAGTATACGGCGATATAATCACCAGTAACGAAAGTGAAACTAGAAGTCGGGAATTCCCCAAAGTCTACTTGGTTATAGCGATTGGAGTTATCGTTCCTAAACTGTACAATGATGTGAGTTGTCTTTGACTGGATAGTGCAGATGGCGCTGCGGGAAAATGTGATTTATCGTACGGGCAACACGACGTCATGTGAACGTTGGTCTGATGTGTATAAAAGACGGAGACCAGGCATTGAAATCACTTTTGATCTGAACTGCAATCAGGTAACTATACTCTTCTATTGGTCATATAGACTGAACAGTGTATTGCATGCACAGACGTGTAATCGGTGGACGGTGCCTGTACGAAGAAGAGGGAACATAGGAAGTCCAGTGACTGTAGCAATAGTGAAGGGTATTGGGCAGCAGTGTGGTCGGCGAAAGCTGGGCTGTGTTCGGGCGACCGGTAATATTCCAAGGGTTATGGAATTGGGCTGCTGATACATGAGAGCGCTATATCGCACTGGCGATACCTAGGATCCAACTGTATCTACCTGATTGGAGCTCGAAGGAAGAAGTCACTCTCACAAGCCAGCTTATATGTTGGGGGCCCTGAAGTGTTCACGATGGAGAGGCATAACGCTGTCTGAGAGCGTTCTCAACGTGAAACGGGCGACAGAAAACTGGTACCAACCTGTGAGGGGAAGCAGGGCAAATTGATGTGATCTGAGACGTTGAAGGAAGTCTAGCGAAGGAAGTCTGTTTAATCGGTCGTCGTGAGTACCTCAGTCTGGACCGTTTACGGTGCCTATGAGCGCGCCACCGAAGCAGTATCTCAAAACTGTTACAGACAGATTCGGTGCCAGAAACGTTATATTAGACCACATCATCTAGCCAGATACATCCTGAGGAGAGGATCCTCGCGAGCCAGACTACGCCTGGATAGAAGTCAACCAAGATCACGGTTATTAGACGAACCTAGGGTGAGATAATAATCACACGGAAGAAGTGGCATCACTGATACGTACAAACCAGGTGAAGACAGACGTATCCACGGTGGGAAGACGAACCGACCGGTAGAAGGGAATACGTACCTACAAGGTAAATAGACGTATCTACGGCGGGAAGACGAGTCTATCTCTAGGAAAATACGTACCTGCGAGGGGAAGACGGTCGTATCCACCGTGAGAAGCCACGACACATTCAGGGGACTTTCTGGGGAAGATATACTTACCTTGGAGGGAAAACGATACGGAGGCATCCTCGCAAGACAGGTTACAACTGTGGAGAAGCGGACGTATCCATGATGGGAAGACGAACCTACCTGTAGAGTGGAATACAAGAAGAAGCAGACGCATCCACGGTGGGAAGACGAACCTACCTGTAGAGGGGATCTCTTACAAGGAGAAGCAGACGTATCCACGGCGAGAAGACGAACCTACCTGTAGAGGGGATCTCTTACAAGGTGGAGCAGACGTATCCACGGTGGGAAGACGAAGCGACCTAGGGAAGGAAATACGTACCAACCAGGTGAAGATACACGTATCCACGGTGGGAAGACGAAGCAATCTCCGGGACCACACGCACATATAAGGGGAGGGCGATCATATCCACGGTGGGGAGCCACGACGCTTTCTGGGGACGATATACGTACCTAGAGGGAGGAAAGCCGCTATATCCATAGCCTCGCTCCAACAGCTGGGAGAAGGAATGACGTCGAGCCGCTATCCTTAGCCTCGCTCCAACGACATCCCATAGCAAGAGAGAAGCCAGCAGTCCGGCCGCCCCTACGATTACCTACCGTGTGGAAAGGGCCAGCAGCCAGGCCGCCCCTACGATTACCTACCGTGTGGAAAGGGCCAGCAGCCAGGCCGCCCTTTACACGGCACTTTATATTAATACTATACATATTTACATCTTTAACCACGATCATCCTGTACATTTAACCGAATATTATTTTACATTAATTGACTCTATATCAGCCTTGGTTGTCTCTACACCCTCCTACTGTCTCGATCCAGACAAGGTGACAGGCCGAAGTGAATCTCTAATCGGCAAGGACTAGTGCCGGCAGGGACCGTGATCTGACCGCTTGTACGCTACCATTTAACGAGACTAAGCTCAGTTGCGTCCCGTTCATTGACCGGCCCGGCACACGTTACACAAAACTGGTGGCAGCGGTGGGATTTGTCGACATCCGAGATTCACAGGAGAGTGGAGAGGGAAAGACTACTTACCCGGGGAAGACCGAAAGCGGAATCCACACCCGATGAATCGAGCCTGCCAGTGAGAGTCTGTGATGGATATACAGCAGCCTTGATCGATGTTGGTGAACAACTGTCTCCATCTGCACCAGGCCAAGGGCACGTTGGAAAGACGTTCCTCCAGCCGGTTACCAGACTACTCATGTGGGACCTGATGAAAATCAAAGAACCACAAGACCCGCTGGCCAGGCCATGTTGATCAACAACGAAACAAGTGATGCAGAAATATGGGCTCTGCTTCCATCGACCCGCGATACTGCCATAACTGATTCAGGTGCACATAAATCTGCTAACTACGGCGAAGAGGATTCCTTGGCGCAGATCACCACTAACCATGAGCAGTGGAACACGAACCAGGAGGCCCACATCAGAGGAGTCCTTAGCCAAAGGCAAGAAGAAGGAGGACAGCGGCATGAGGGATGTAACTGCGTCTGATGGTTAATTGTACATGGCCCACAAATCAACGCCAATCAAGAATATTGAAACGTAATGAATTGTAGTACAGAGATGGACTGGGGCTTAACGGATCCTGTGGGCCACAGTGAGGACGCCGCCATGTCCCCGGAACTCTGGGGGATGGACTGGGGAGGGAATACTGACCCCGGAACCCCCAGGTGATCGTTTGTTTATATTGAACTGCATACAGGTGACCAAGCATCGGCGAGGGCGCCGATATTTCGAAGGCGTGGGTGGTGTAACGAATATTAGTACCCCTAAACGTTAAATCAGGACTAAACACAAGCCCGAACCGGAACGCAAATCTGTAATGAAAAGTGCACGCCAACCCGAAAATGTGACGAAAATCGGGGTCTACATGATGCCACAACGCTCAGCATAAACACGGGTATACGACGTATACATCACCGAAATCAACTTACCGTCCAGAATTGTGATATCAACGGAGAATGCTACCTAATGTTCCTGTTGACAAATAAACTGTGCGAACAGTATACGGCGATATAATCACCAGTAACGAAAGTGAAACTAGAAGTCGGGAATTCCCCAAAGTCTGCTTGGTTATAACGATTGGAGTTATCGTTCCTAAACTGTACAATGATGTGAGTTGTCTTTGACTGGATAGTGCAGATGGCGCTGCGGGAAATGTGATTTATCATACGGGCAACACGACATCATGTGAACGTTGGTCTGATGTGTATAAAAGACGGAGACCAGGCATTGAAATCACTTTTGATCTGAACTGCAACCAGGTAACTATACTCTTCTATTGGGCATATAGACTGAACAGTGTATTGCATGCACAGACGTGTAATCGATGGACGGTGCCTGTACGAAGAAGAAGGGAACATAGGAAGTCCAGTGACTTTAGTATTAGTGAAGGGTATTGAGCAGCAGTGTGGTCGACGCATGCTGGGCTGTGTTCGGGCGACCGGTAATATTCCAAGGGTTATGGAATTGGGCTGCTGATACATGGGAGCACTATACCGCACTGGGGATACCTAGGATCCAACTGTATCTACCTGATTGAAGCTCGAAGGAAGAAGTCACTCTCACAAGCCAGCTTATGTGTTGGGGGCCCTGAAGTGTTCACGGTGGAGAGGCATAACGCTATCTGAGAGCGTTCTCAACGTGAAACGGGTGACAGAAAACTGGTAACAACCTGTGAGGGGAAGCAGGGCAAATTGATGTGATCTGAGACGTTGAAGGAAGTCTATCGAAGGAAGTCTGTTTAATCGGTCGTCGTGAGTACCTCAGTCTGGACCGTTTACGGTGCCTATGAGCGCGCCACGGAAGCAGCATCTCAAAACTGTTACAGACAGATTGGGTGCCAGAAACGTTATATTAGACCACATCTTCTAGCCAGATACATCCTGAGGAGAGGATCCTCGCGAGCCAGACTACGCCTGGATAGAAGTCAACCAAGATCACGGTTATTAGACGAACCTAGGGTGAGATAATAATCACACGGAAGAAGTGGCGTCACTGATACGTACAAACCAGGTGAAGACAGACGTATCCACGGTGAGAGGACGAACCGACCGGTAGAAGGGAATACGTACCTACAAGGTAAACAGACGTATCCACGGCGGGAAGACCAGTCTATCTCTAGGAAAATACGTACCTGCGAGGGGAAGACGGTCGTATCCACGGTGAGAAGCCACGACACATTCAGGGGACTTTCTGGGGAAGATATACTTACCTTGGAGGGAAAACGATACGGAGGCATCCTCGCAAGACAGGTTACAACTGTGGAGAAGCGGACGCCTCCATGGTGAGAAGACGAACCTACCTGTAGAGTGGAATACAAGAAGAAGCAGACGCATCAACGGTGGGAAGACGAACCTACCTGTAGAGGGGATGTCTTACAAGGAGAAGCAGACGTATCCACGGTGGGAAGACGAACCTACCTGTAGAGGGGATCTCTTACAAGGTGAAGCAGACGTATTCACGGCGGGAAGACGAAGCGATCTAGGGAAGGAAATACGTACCAACCAGGTGAAGATACACGTATCCACGGTGGGAAGACGAAGCAATCTCCGGGACCACACGCACCTATAAGGGGAGGACGATCATATCCACGGTGGGAAGCCACGACGCTTTCTGGGGACGATATACCTACCTAGAGGAAGGAGAGCCGCTATATCCATAGCCTCGCTCCAACAGCTGGGAGAAGGAAGGACGTCGAGCCGCTATCCTTAGCCTCGCTCCAACGACATCCCATAGCAAGAGAGGAGCCAGCAGCCAGGCCGCTCCTACGATTACCTACCGTGTGGAAAGGGCCAGCGGCCAGCCCGCCCTTCACACGGCACTTTATAGTAACACTATACATATTTACATCTTTAACCACGATCATCATGTACATTTAACTGAATATTATTTTACACTATATCAACCATGGTTGTCTCTATACTCTCCTACTTTCTCGATCCAGACAAGGTGACAGGCCGAAGTGAATCTCACAAAACCAAATATTCCTGCTATGTCAAGTAGAATCGGTAACTCCTTTCTCTTTTCTGCTAGTAGCAGAATATCATCTGCGAAGAAGACCCCAGGTATAATATGTTTTCCTATCTTAATGCCCAACCCTGATGCAATTAACCGCCTTCCTAACTCTGCAAGGTACAAGGCGAATAATAATGGAGACAAAACACAACCCTGTGTCAATCCTTCTTTTAGCTCTATGAACTCTGTCTCAACATCCCCGAAGCCTATCTTGAATTTGACTTCTTTATATAAACTTTTAACTATATTCAAAATCTTGCCACTATAACCTAGCCCTTGTGGAACTGCCCATAGCGCTTCTCTCCATACTCTGTCATATGCTTTTCTTATGTCTATGAATGCCAAGCAACTGCCATGGTGTATAGCCCTTCTCTGTTCTAGTTTTTGTGTCAATATAAAGAGGTTATCTTGACACATTATATCCCTCCTAAATCCGACATGAACTTCCCCCAGTAAACCCCTGGATTCTACATCACTCTGAAGTCTGTTACCTAAGATCCTTACAAACACTTTCCCAACATTGCTGGTCACGGTTATCACCCTGTAATTGTCTAGTAACTTTTTATCTCCTCGCTTATGTAACAGGGTCATCCTAGCTACTTTCCATACCATCGAAATCGTTTCATCGTTCCATATTCTACATGGGAGTATATTGAGACTTTTTACTAACCGCTCACCTCCCATCGTTCAGAAACTCATTTGGGATGTTATCCATTCCCATAGCCTTTGGTCGCTTTAGCTGTTTGATAATCATCTCTAATTCCTCTATCTCAGGTTCAGCTAGAATGGATTCCATATCTATATGGTCACCGTTCAAACATTTGTTCTCTTCCTGTCTTATATTCTCTAATATAACTTCGTCTGCTGCTCTGTGTTCATGCTCCCTGCTCACCTCCTCCCATTTTGTTTCCACCATTTCCTTAATATATGCTTTGCTCGTTGTCACCTCTTATGTTGTTTTTAATGCCCCTGTTATCACCGGTTTGTTCCCTTCATTCACAAACCTCCAAAATGTTCTACTCCCATCCTTACCTTCCCGCTCGATTCTACAAATTACCTCTTGATTACGTATTCTTGTAATCTCACAGGATAGATCTCTAACCTGTTTTCTTGTCCGTTCATATTCAGTTCTAGCATTCCCACTATCTCTTTCGTTTTACCAATCCCACACAAAGATACTATTTTTAATTCCTGACGCGCTGCCCGTCTCTCCAGTCTTGCCCGCCTTAGGTCACTGTTTCCTCGTCTTTTCCAAAATGTACACTTCACCCATGGGATATTCTGTCGTGCAGCATCTATTAACCTTGTGTTAAACATTTCAATCATCATTTCTATCATACCCTGTTCATCTCCAGTTATCAGTTTCTCTATATCCGTTTCCCAGTCCAAGAATTCGTATTCAACACTCATCCGAAACTTTTCCCAGTTTGTTTCTTCATTGATTACAAGCGTCTAGTCCGTCATTCATAATCCAGCCGTCGTCCATTAGAGAATATCCGCGTCCATAATCCAAAGACCTATTCCATATTCCATATAACAGTATTAGCACCAAATTCAAAAAGACAATCATTGCATACATAAACATAGGCTTGTTTCCTGCAAGAGAGAAGCGGTCAACAGTTTTCAATGATGCCGGCAAGACATCATGATGTTCCAAAAATATCAAATCCGTATCGCTGATCAGTATTCTTAATCCATAATATTCGTTATAGATTCGTCATCTAAAAAAAAAGATGTATCTCAGTCACGCTTTGATTGTGACTGTTCATATGAGTACCAGGAGGATCTTGAAGTACATGGGTTCATACGGCCCCTAGCCCCGGGTTAAGCGGAATTAGACACAAGTTACGAAACGTAGCGCCATAGATCTTGCACGCTACGTTCGTATTTTGCTATCAGCATGCGATATGTATCGCCAAATTTGAGAAACTTTGAGTGGAGGCGCTTGGTGGAATAGCCCTGTTTTATAAGTTTCTGCAACAATGTTTTGTGACGTTGATTAAAATCATCACATTTAACACAGGATCTAGCAAATGCTACTAACCGAGATATGTATACGCCATATGCAGGTCCCACTGGAATATTACTATCCAGAAAGGGATAGTTTACGATGTCGAAATTGTAATCATCTCTTTTGTCATAAAGTCGACGAGAGAGAATGCCCGCTTCATTTTTATAGAGGTAGAGATCTAAATAAGAGGGCTATCTGTAGTTTCCTTCAAATCCAGTGAAGGTGGATATATATCATTCACTGCGTCATTTATATAGCGATTATCCACAGCGAGAAGATCGTCTATATAGCGTTTGGTGAATGAGAAGGAACGGGCTTTCAATGGATCGGTTTTTGAAAGCACCTGCATATAGTCATATTCATAGGAGAACAGATACAGGTCAGCCAACAGGGGTGCACAATTAGTACCCATTGGAATACCTATATCCTGCTGATATATTGTGTTGCCAAATTTCACATAGATATTTTTAATGAGAAATTCAAGCAACTCTATAAACAAAGAAACATCCCATGAATGATATCTCTTGTATGTAGTCGAGCTAAAGAATGCTTTATGGCTTCCGGTATTAATATATCTACGATCAGTTTTCTTGAACACAGATACTATTAATGAACTTAGACGGTCAATAAGGTCCTGATGAGGGATTGTAGTATAGAGAGTCGAGAAATCCCATGTGGATACATGTCTGTACGGTATGTGACCTTTAGCATCAAGATCTTCCGTAAGACATTTTAAGTTTTTCAATATCCACATACATTCAACGCCAGAGTTCTTAGAAATAGTGGCGCAATACCTTTCCCAAAATGCATTTACCTCCTGAAGGGCCCTCGTCAATAGGGTTGAAAGAAGCTTGGTGGTGCAGCTTCTAGAACCAGCTATGAATCTAGCTTTGTATGGTGATTTATGCATTTTGGGAGTCCAGTACATTTTTGGTATGTCGTTATGATTGGTTGGAAGACGAATACCTCTTTCCCTGAGAAACTTTTTGTGATTGTTAAATAAATCTTCCCGAGTAAATGCAGTTTGGGAGTAAGTAGACGTATTTGATGAAGATATGTCTACACTCAATTCTTTAACCAGCACCTGGTAATAATAATATTTACATATGAATATTATATTATTCGGAGCTTTGTCTGCTGGGAACTTGTTTTGCTTGAGGAAGAGTACTTCTGTCAATATGGCGGATTGTTTCAACGACCTTGCTCTTGGTGAGGTCCAGCCAATCGGCGAGTACTGTAGGTTCAACTTTTTCTCGCTTAGACCAATCAATAACGTACTGTTCCAATGCAGACAGGACTATCTTCTTGTCGGCCTTCAGATTTATTCTTCTTGGCTCTCTATATTTAGGTCCTTTCATCAGGAGTAATTTCAGATCCTTATCACTCACCACATCAAGGTCACCAGTCACAATATGTTTGCATGGTGTATAGATAAAGTTCGACGATTCACAATCACAACTATAGCCTCCTGACGTGTATATGTTCCAGTCAAACTCCTTGACAGCATTGGAGTAATTGAATATTTTGGTGGCTATAGATTTAATATACTTATATGAAATGCAAGGAGGTTCTGTGAACTTAAAATAGTTTGGTACAGCGTTGCGTACCTCTGGATCATTCAGGATTCGAGGTAAATTAATGATGTCCAGTCCTTTATCTAAGTAGTTGAGTTTCAAGAAAAGCCGATCTTGAGAGGTTTCGATTATGTTCACTGGACGATACAACCGAAAATACGCTATATCTTGACATACTTTAATGATTTTTGATGGTATTATATTTCCTGAAGACGCAGATTGTTGTATATCTCTGGCTACTTGATCTAAAGCTCTCAGAGGTAACGCATACAGAACTGTACGTAAGCTATATCTACTATTGGGTGTGTTAGTTAAACCACTAAGTAATTTAAAGTGATATGATCGTGAATCATCGAACTATTAAACTTTCGCCAACCATGGCTGCGATGTCTCCGTTGATGGGGTTTAAATAGTTGGGTAATGTTGGATATATTTGAACGGCGGTTTGTAGCATTGCCGAACCCACTGACATTATCATTTAAACCAAACGGAAACACTGATCCAAGTTCTAGCATCCAGAATAATTCCCGCTCTCGGATTTTTCTCTCAAATCCAAAAGGGGAATCCTTAGTAGATGGATAGACGACGTCTATGATCTGAATACTAAAGTTATCCCAGCCGTGGTCGGGTCCAGAAAAATGCCTACCTATAAGCAATTGCTTTTTCCTAACGGATTTTCTGTGACCGTTCACCCTAAGATGGAGTCTTTGGGTGGTCTTGCCAACATACTGTTGACCACACTTCTTACAGGAAACTAAATAAATACAGTTTGTAGTAGAACAACTAAGATCGACATACGAGTTAACAGAATATGAGTTACCAGTTAACGTGGAACTAAATGAAGCTGAAGTGTTAAAGAGTTGACACGTGAGATGTCCACACTTAGAAATTTTGAAATTATTACATGTAGAATTCGGTGCTAAACAATCATCAAGCGCAATATTACAAGGTTTGATGTCGTGGCCTTGCTTTGCTGTCAGAAATATATCTGTCATTTGGATTGAAAAGGGTCTTAGTGCATTTCGAACTATTAGAGACTCGGCTGAGAAACCTGCACTAAGGTTCCTCGGGTCTGTCTTCATATTTTTTCTTATAGTTGTGCTCATTATGTTTGTTGGGTGTGCAAGGGCCCGGCCTCGGGGACAACTTGTCCACCAGCAGAATCCAGGCATACACAGGTTAAAATTACAAGCGTCTAATCCGTCATTCATAATCCAGCCGTCGTCCATTAGAGAATATCCGCGTCCATAATCCAAAGACCTATTCCATTTTCCACATAACAGTATTAGCACCAAATTCAAAAAGACAATCATAGTACATAAACATAGGCTTGTTTCCTGCAAGAGAGAAGCGGTCAACAGTTTACAGACAGACCTTACAGACGCCCCTGTGGTAATCACTACAAGCAAACCGTCTGGATGACTTCACACAGTATACAGCCACAGAATCAAAGAATTGTACCAGCTGGCATTCTAACATCCAGGACCGGCTACAGCAGTGTCAAAGCATTCCTGATAAAGGGAAAATACAATAAAGTATTTAATGAATAAAGAGAATATAGTAATATTAAATAAATTAAATGTGTTTTTGGTTAACATATATCCCTGACCGATAGCAGATTAACATATCATGCAGCTCATAGCATCATTCACCCGAGGCAATTTCCACATAGCTGGAGTATATGTGCAACTTGGACAATGATGGAATAATAAATAAATGTATGAACTTAGAACATGCATTGTTATACCTTACTCCAGTTTACGAAATAAAACGTAACGTTTGGCCTTGCGAACGGCGAATGGATGTTTGGTTTACTTCCCCCAAAATAAAATGATGAGCATTACAAGCTTATTGTAAATATAATTCCATTGTAAAGTTTTAAATTGAATGTTTAAATTGAATTTTAAAGTGGAAATTTAAATTGAAATTTTAAATTGTAATTCAAATTCTGATATAAAATATTAAATTATAACTTCAAAGTTCAAATTCAGATTTCGAGTTCGAATTTCAAATTCAAATTTCAATTCGAATTAAAATTTCAATATAAATTTTTTAAATATTTCACTGAAAATTAAAATTTCAAGTTGATATTAAAAGTTCATATAGGATGATGTGCCGAAACTAATGTGGGTCTCCTCAAATCAATCTGAAATTGATCTCCTGGAGTAGAATTTCATTTAGCCTGATAAAATGGGCAGCAGACCCACTGATAATAGTGTCAGCTTCTTTCACAATGCATTTCTTTCATATAGTGAAATTAACTACATGTGGACCTGCCTGGTATAAATTGTCGGAGCAGACCGGAAAAGAAACAAAGACTTCTGTTTATGGACAGTCTCCATATCCACTTCCATTGTTCTCCTAACACGTAACGGTTTTGTTCGCGAACTGAGGGTACAGAGCAAAATGAGCAATCCAAGTAAGGTCCGTGTAACCTTGCACAGTTCCATTTTCGTTTTTCGTTTTTGGTTTCTCAAAATCAAAAATTTAAATTTGACGGTCAATTTTCAATTTTCGTTTTTTGTTTCTGTAATCTCAAAATCAAAAATTGAAATTTGACCGTCAATTTAAAATTTTTGATCCTGTGATTGCAAAAACAAAAAACGAAAATTGACATTTGACAGTCAATTTTTGAAGTTTCGTTTTTCGTTTTGCTTCACGCAAAAATGAAAATCGAATATTGAAAATTGCCTTGACTTGTCCGTTTTTCGTTTTTTGATTTTAACTTTGACGTATCAATGTTAAGTTCGCACGTGGACGGGCTATGATGTCACTTCCGGTGCGCCGAGTAGAATAGAAAACACAAATCGTGTCGTATAAGAGGTGTGGAGCGTGAGAGGCATGTGTCCCACCAGGCCAACCTCGGGAGCCAGTGTATTGATCGATTTGTTAGGGTATCTATACACTGCCTTGGTTGCTCACAGTAGTTCTGGATAAAAAAAAGATCAAGGGTATCCTCTAAATCAAACCACTTATTGAACAGGCTCAGCTAGCTCATTACGACAATCCGCTAGCTGCACTGTTTAAGATGTGACATCGCTGGCATAACTTTGATGTCAGGCTGAAATCGACATAGTGAGTCAAAGCAAAAACCGCCGACATGCTAATTCAAAATAATCTCTGGGGATGAAATGTTCGAGATTGAGACAACGACTCAAGGACTCACTCGAATCATCAAAAATGTCCAGGTAAACCCTGTGCGAGGATTCACGATTTATCTGGACTTGTGAAGATGCATCAGACAGGTCTGGATAGGTGGCATCCCGCTGTTCTCATTGGTTATTGGCATTGAGGCCTGAGCCAATCAGGACGCAGTCGCAGATTTTCTCATTTCTAAAAATAGATGTTTAGAGGGCTACAAAAGCGAACAGCATTCATGCACACAACCGCTATTTGTTGTTGATTTGAAATATAGTATTTATAAAGATACCAACAAAGATGTGATACCAATAAGAGTCAGCATCGCGGTGATGGGCCGCGAAATCCGCATAAGCGGCCCGTAAACCACAATTTCAAACAAGCAGACAATCGCCACGTTTGATGCCAGACGTCTGAATGCTTCAACGCTTCAGGTCCAATCTCCATTCTCTATTTTTGGGACCTGGATCGTTGGAGCGTTCAGATGCCCGTCAACTTTCAGCGTCAAAAACGCTTCAACGCTTTAATGTCAAACGCATCGAAGCGGGAAGTTCCTTTGGGGGTTATGATTAGGGTACCCACGTATTTATTATACTATCCTACTTCAATGAAACTACCGTGTGTATCACCTCCGTTGTTCTCCATATAATGCATCACACCTGCTGCACGAATGCCTACTCGCTTCTGCGCATGCGCAGTTGGCCCATTATAATCTAGGTCGAATGCCTGGCTCCAGGGATATATATAGTGTAATGAAACTCCCAAATCTTTCCCCCTACTGGTTTTCCATATTATGCTCCACACCTGCCTAAACAATCCGATTTGCGCTTTCCATACTACTCCGCGGACCGAAAGTGACATCATAGGCCTTGCGCGTGTGCAGTAAACATTGACGCGTCAAACTTAAAATCAAAAAACGAAAAACGGACAAATCGAGGCAATTTTAAATATTTGATTTTCATTTTTGCGCGAAGTAAAACGAAAAACGAAAATCGAAAATTGAATGTCAAATTTCAATTTTTGATTTTGAGAAATCGAAAACGAAAAACAAAAATTGAAAATTGACGGTCACTTTTCAATTTTTGATTTTGAGAAACCAAAAGCAAAAAAACGAAAATTGAATTGTGCAAGGTTACACGGACCAAGTAACATACGGCATCCTTGGTCAGAAGTAAATTAGACTTACAGTCAATCAATTGCGTACACTTCGCCATCCAAAACAGTCTTACCGCCTTTAGATGACCCAGATGGTTACAGGTTGACAGTCAATGCGAAATCTAAATGTTTTATATGCGCTGTGATGGAGTATATGTTGAGTCTAGTCCGCACATCCATATTCATGAAGGTCGATGAAGGCCGAATGTCGATTCCAAGAGTGATTGAGCGATTGGATAGTACCAGAAGCAAATGATGGTACCAAGGAATCCCAAATATACAAACAAAGTCCAGTAAACCGGATGCTTCCATTTTGTATAGAAATTACATCTTAGTTCCATTTTGAGAGGGTTGAAAATTCTCGTTTCACAGATTACAACTTCTCGTTTCGTTTCGCAGATTACAACTTTTCCTTTCGTTTTGCAGCTTACAACTTTTCGTTTAGTTTCGCAGATTACAACTTCCTTCGTTTCGCAGATTACAGCTTTTCCTTTCGTTTTGCAGATTACAACTTTTGGTTTCGTTTCGCAGATTACAACTTCTCGTTTCCTTTCGCCCGTTTCATTTCGCAGCCTATAATTTGCCGTGATATTATGATACGGACGCTCACGATTTTTAAACCACTACACTGGATTGATATTGCCAGCGGGATTATTGAAATTTTTGTTACATTTTCATGTAGATAAAAACCCCGGTTCAACCATAATCAACTCACCAGGAACCCAAAAGCGTGCACCTCGGCCCGTACCCGCTCTCCGTCTATGGAGAGCTGGATTTTTGTTAAAATTCTTCCGAAGGTGATGGTACGATAAGGCGGGATTTTGGCCTATACGTGGTGCGGTTGAAATCGAAAAAATAAAATGTCCTAAAAATACTTAGGTTTTAATGTAACGGCAAGAGAAAATATAAGTACACAATATGTGAAAGTTTTAGTGCGATTGCGTTATGATTATAGATATAACATGAAACTGAAATTCACAGCTTGTGCTATTTCGTGAAAAAAGGGTCTAAATCGAGTCCTTCAGACACGCATTTAGACGCGAAGGACCCCTTGGACCAGAACGCCATTTAACCTGGTGTTGTGTGGTAACATTATATTTCCACTGCTGGAAGATCTTTTTGGTCCATGGGGTCCTTTATACTAAAAAATGAAAAGTTATGATTCATAACGTTTGAAGTTTTCGTAAGTAGATTAAAGTGACAAAATAGCCTGTTACAGTTGTTCGTATGTCGTGGTGTAGTGGATACGCACGTTGGATCACAAGCGCCTCGAAATTTTCTTTTACCGAGTTCGAATCCCAGAGAGTCAACATGTTTTTGACGTCGACATGTTATTTCAATCTTTCTCATTTTTGTAGAAAAAAAAATGTACTCAGTAGGCCCCTATATCTGAAATAAGATTTTAGGCTATCATTATGAACCAATTAAAAGTAAAATAAATATAGTTTACCGATGACACGATACCGTGTGGACATTACGGGCCAGTCAAACGTTGAAACCGAACGATCAGTCGCTACCTGTTACAACGGCAATATATTCGCCTAAATTGTGTATTTATTCTTCAATATGTGCATGTAAAATCGACTGCAACGTTGTGAAATAATAACGCCTTGGTACCGAACATATGTGAAGCTATCATGGTTCACCGTAACATTCAGTCCGTTGATTGACAGTTGCCGCCGACGACAAGTTGTACATTGCATTGTGATTGACAGATGGAGAGAAGAAATGTACATTCCTATGAGTCGGCTGGCTGTGGGCAAAAACTCCGCCTTACAATACCATCTCCTTTCCAAAGCCAGCCAAGCCTCTACTACGAGTCAAACGGCGTTTAACAAGTTAAAGAGAACTACCTCTCTAAAATGGATGTAAAAAGGTCGTTTTTACTTCATAACTTTTGACTTATTCATCATAACGCTCCAAAATCTCCAGGGGTCTATCTTATATATTGTTAGGAGCGTAACAGTGGTTTTCCAACGAAAGTGTGCATAGCCTAATTGTTAACAGAGAACAAAACCTGTCGTTTATTCTTATGCAAATTAGATAGACGACAGTTTGTTTCGGATTTATATGTCCATGGTCGCCTATATTTTTGAATTTATTTCACAAAAACGACCTTTTTTACCTCCATTTTGAAGTATAAAAGGTTTCTTCTTTTCATCTTCAAGAACAAAAATTGCACACCCCCGACCCCAACAACCTTCACCTTTAATAAAGGCGGCATACCCCACTGACAAGGAACCTCACAGCCACCTGAAAATTCAAAGAAGTCGTACCTTCCGCCATGGACTTTATTGCTTTGGGAGGGTCCATAGGGTACTCGTGTAAATATTGTCAGAGGATCCAGTGAATTTTGAGACAATTTAATGAAGTATGGCATCGGCCGGTATTCAACAAATACCACAACATGCACGATGCAATCAGGTGGAATTGCCTATGACAGGATATCGAGCGGTGTGTCACATGCATTTATCACAAGTGTTTCGTTAAAGGGTCGGAAATGTTTATCGACTACAGCAGTGAGCATGTTTGCTTGTCCGTCAGAATTAAACGGAGCGTCTAGCACTTTTGTTACAGAGGCTCAAACGCATCTGATGCTCCTGTAAAAGATTATATACCGTAACAACGGCGCAAGGATATCCTTTATTGAAAGCTTCTTTAGGCTTGTGTGATTCACCATTCATTCTATGGTCCGATCATGATGTCAACAATGGTCTGATGCAACGCGAGCCGATGTTTTGGAAGTTAAAGACAAAGGTGAGTTATATCAAATCTATAAGGTTCATGTAATGATTGTTTATCTAAGCAAAAGCTGGACATGGCTTCTAATCTTTCGCATCCCCAAGGGAGATTTTGTCAAAGAAATTGTATCCATGTTTACATTTCACAGCTCGATGAATGGCTTACTGTATTTTGCGAAACGAATCCATCCAGAATTTGCGAAACATTGAGCCTCGATGACACACTTGCCTGGCTTGTTGATTATTGGATGGAAGATTGATGTCAAGCCGAGTTACTACAGTTTTTAATTTCTACCATTCCCTCACCCCACTACGCTTTTTCATGTCATGAAAGTCAGGGTATGGCCGAAAATTAAAAACTGTTGTAACGATTGAATCTTATCCGAAAAAAAAATCTGTTTGAAATACTCTATTATATTTATTAATGTTCATAATTTGTTGAAAATACGCTTAGGATCCAGGTAACTGTGCTCAATGAACCTCATGCATATTTGGACATATTTGTCAAGAAAACGATTTGGACCATCAGTTGGCCGATTGTAAACTGAAAGAGATTTCTGGACTGCAGAAGTTGTTTTTGCGGCGTAATATGCCTTCATGCTGGTCGATTGAAAAATGTCGAACCCATGTCGTACATGGCATTACTCCCCAGACCAGCACCAATGATGAAGCGTCCAAGTTTCAATTTTTGCAGGCGCCGTTTATCAAGTATTCATCGTGAGCAACCGCGGTTTGTATACTAGCTATGGTCTAGTTGTTAGAGCGTCCGTCTCGCAAGCAGGATGCCCCGGGATCGATCCCGAGGCGGGTCATTTCTGGAGCATAAAAAAATGGAACTTGTTGCTTCCTCTCTTAGCGCAGGGCATTAAGAGAATAGGATCAAAGACTGGTGGTCCATTTTAAGGATAATGGAACTGTAATGTATGATGTTCTATTTGGGCTAACCTTGCGTCGCCTGGCGACTTTTAGAAACGAAGCATATGGTGTTACATTTGGACCAAGCTTGCATCGCCACACACCGAAGACCTGTCTGGCGCATGGCGAGTAGCATCTATAGGTTCTGCCCTTTTTTCATACGACGCTCTTTTCTACACATTTCCCATTTATACGATTGACGAATGGATATATTATCGCGTTTGTAATATAATCGTGAACTATTTCAGTTTATTATACGTCATACCAGATTTGTTCATCCTGATTGGTTGGAACTCGGTCACATGACGTTCTGTAATTTGTGATAGCCCACGGTCTCGAGACAATTGCTCACTATTTCTGTAATTTCCCTCACGCATCCAGTACAGCAACAATTAGTCAAACAAAAATGTGGACCATTCTATCCTTATGCGCACATGTGATGGTGTAAATACCAAGCGTATACTAGCCGTTTGGTGATTAATATTTTGCTGCTTTTGGGCCAAGGAAATTTTGTTCAGCTCAAACAGCTGATGAACCGAATGAAAGCGCACGTTCAAAGGTTTTCGTTCTGACGCTGGATGAAAGAGATGACGTCTTAGATTGAGTCGACCGGGAGCTGCTCATTTCATTCTGAGAAAACTTCAAAGTAAAATAACCATAATTTTGTTAAATGGATAGTGTTGGTCCACACGAACTTACTGAATTCGACATCAATCTTATAAATAATACCCGTGATGCACTGCATATCTAATCTTTCAGTATAATAAAACAGATTGTGTATTCTACGGGGTGTGATATCGCAATTTGACTCGTGGTTCGCACTCGTTGAACATCGCCTGTCTCAAGTTGAATATCGCCTGTCTCAAGTTGAACATCGACTGTCTCAAGTTGAACATGGACTGTCTCAAGCTAACAAATCGTGATATCATATCCCTCAGCATGAAGTATCTGTATAATAGTCATAGATTCAAACCTGCAGTGCGTGACCCGGTACCGGCATGGTACATGGCTCTTAACCCTCAATATATACTTGAACACGTTCGTCAACTGTTGTTTTCGAATAATAGATAGGAACAACCTTTTCATTGCTAGCAATACACTACACGAATGTCACGTCCGCTTATAGATTCTCAAAATGGCTCGGTTAATAGTCAATTGAATCTCAGAAAAAGATATTGTACTACAAACAAATACTGTAACGATACAGTTTATTCTGCTTAGTAGATTCTTATTGTAGTGTAAAATTACTACATACTACATGACAGCTTGATAGACTCAATATTTCAATACGTATTATGCCATGTTCAAGAGTGAACATTTTTACAAGGCCCATACAGTCGTATTTACTTAAATGCAATGGTGATTACTATTTAAGACGAGCTGCTTACGTCTCAAATAGTACTCACCATATGTTCTCTCCTTTACAATGTTTTGAGTGGATATAATTTGGCCACGGTTTTATTCAGACGGT
The DNA here is from genome assembly GCA_036873755.1 of Hanleya hanleyi. Classification (NCBI taxonomy): domain Eukaryota; kingdom Metazoa; phylum Mollusca; class Polyplacophora; order Lepidopleurida; family Hanleyidae; genus Hanleya; species Hanleya hanleyi. The sequence goes on from JAVTVY010025963.1 coordinate 102,800, forward strand.
AAGTTTTAATCACAAGCAAAACCCACACGGTCCCCGAATGGTTATAATTAATGACAGCACTCATGGGCATGCACACGGCCCTTAACCCTACCTGGCCTGAAGGGAGGGAGCAAAATGGCCCCCCCCGTACCAAACTTTCTGCGCTATCTCCGGAACGACAAAAAATAGAGAGCTGAAACTCCGTGACTTTATAGTTTATCATATTGGGGTCATTTTGAGCCTATTTGCATGACCCCCCGAGGAGAGGATCATGGCCAAATTCAATATGGCGTTCATGTGGGGTCTCAGAAAAGTGATGTTTTTGTCATATTTCTTCAAAATTTCTGCTCAGGCCACGACAGGTCCCCAAAAGCCCAGGGTAGATAGGGTTAAATCACTACAAACTCCCTTGGCCCTCAAATGATTACACACAAGCACAGGCCGCAAAACAAGAGTTTTGAGAGAGTTTTAGGATAAAGTGTCGAAATATGGAGTCTCTATACATAACCCCATGCTTTATATAAATACACTTAAGCGTGAGGTTGTATATAGAGACCCTATATTTCGACAGTTTACCATAAAACCACATCCACCCTCCCGCCACCACCAATCCTCCCAAAACTATTGTTTTGAGGGCCTAGGATACCAGCAAGGACAAGCAAAGACAGCCCTATGCCGTCATGTAGACTAATGCAAGAAATGCCCATTTGGGTCCATCATCCATGCCTGTTGTGTCGTTATGATGGCCTTCATACGACAGTTAGTTATCGTAGATTCTTTGGGCATAAAGAAATAACACTTCCAACAAGAAAGGTGGTGAGCTGCCAACACTGGCTCGGCCTGTTTACTGTTACGACATTGACGGTTTACAACATTCCTTTACGACATAGTGAATACCGTTACATCTCCCTCTTATTAGGGAAATCAAATAATCTTTGATTTGCTTCAAATGTCCGAATAACAAGTCCAAGTTTTTAGAGTTCAAGTTGTACATGTCATGTTTGACAGCTTGTTGTTAGTATGTAAGGACACTGATGAGTTTCCCGACTGTAACGCTAATGTTTCAATAAAAGAGTTAGGTGCGCAATTGGCTTTTTCCTTGATATTTTTCATCCTCCCCTATCTCTTAACATGGTGCTAAATAGCACTGGTGACAATATAGTGCAGATATTTTGCTAATCTTTGGTGCTGGGGTTTAAAGGCGATATAATTCTTCTAATTATCATCTAAATTGCATAGATTCGCACTGCATGGTGAGGTAATATATCGTCTATTTAGCGTAGATTCGCAAAGCGATTTGTCATTCACTTTATTGTCACATCAGGGAGAGTTAATATATTGTCTATTTTGCGTAGATTCGCTAATGTGTTTACCTCGTCGAGATTGCAGAGAAGACAATATATTGTCTAATTAGCACTTTGATAATCTCATCTAAATTGCATAGATTCGCACTTCGGGGAAAGTTAATATATTGTCTATTTAGCGTAGATTCGCAAATCTGTTTTACCTCGTCGAGATGGCAGAGAAGACAATATATTGTCTAATTAGCACTTTGATAATCTCATCTAAATTGCATAGATTCGAACTTCATGGAGAGTTAATATATTGTCTATTTAGCGTAGATTCGCAAATCTGTTTTACCTCGGGGAGACTGCAGGGGAGGCAATATATTGTCTAATTAGCACTTTGATAATCTCATCTAAATTGCATAGATTCGCACTTCACGGAAAGTTAATATATTGTCTTTTTAGCGTAGATTCGCAAATGTGTTTACCTCGTCGAGATGGCAGAGAAGACAATATATTGTCTAATTAGCACTTTGATAATCTCATCTAAATTGCATAGATTCGCACTTCATGGAGAGTTAATATATTGTCAATTTAGCGTAGATTCGCAAATCTGTTTTACCTCGACGAGACTGCAGGGGAGGCAATATATTGTCTAATTAGCACTGTGATATTCTCATATAAATTGTACAGATTCGCACGTCAGGGAGATTTAATATATTGTCTATTTAGCGTAGAATCGCAAATGTGTTTAACTTCGGCGAAATTTCAGAGAAGACAATATATTGTCTAATTAGCACTTTGATAATCTCATCTAAATTGCATAGATTCGCACTTCACGGAGAGTTAATATATTGCATATTTAGCGTAGATTCGCAAATGTGTTTACCTCGTCGAGATGGCAGAGAAGACAATATATTGTCTAATTAGCACTTTGTTAATCTCATCTAAATTGCGTAGATTCGCACTTCATGGAGAGTTAATATATTGTCAATTTAGCGTAGATTCGCAAATCTGTTTTACCTCGTCGAGATTGCAGAGAAGACAATATATTGTATAATTAGCACTTTGATAATCTCATCTAAATTGCGTAGATTCGCACTTCATGGAGAGTTAATATATTGTCAATTTAGCGTAGATTCGCAAATGTGTTTACCTCGTCGAGATTGCAGAGAAGACAATATATTGTATAATTAGCACTTTGATAATCTCATCTAAATTGCATAGATTCGCACTTCAGGGAAAGTTAATATATTGTCTATTTAGCGTAGATTCGCAAATCTGTTTTACCTGGTCGAGATTGCAGAGTAGACAATATATTGTCTAATTAGCACTTTGATAATCTCATCTAAATTGCATAGATTCGCACTTCAGGGAAAGTTAATATATTGTCTATTTAGCGTAGATTCGCAAATCTGTTTTACCTCGTCGAGATTGCAGAAAAGACAATATATTGTATAATTAGCACTTTGATAATCTCATCTAAATTGCATAGATTCGCACTTTACGGAGAGTTAATATATTGTCTATTTAGCGTAGATTCGCAAATGTGTTTACCTCGTCGAGATGGCAGATAAGACAATATATTGTCTAATTAGCACTTTGATAATCTCATCTAAATTGCATAGATTCGCACTTCATGGAGAGTTAATATATTGTCAATTTAGCGTAGATTCGCAAATCTGTTTTACCTCGACGAGACTGCAGGGGAGGCAATATATTGTCTAATTAGCACTTTGATATTCTCATATAAATTGTACAGATTCGCACGTCAGGGAGATTTAATATATTGTCTATTTAGCGTAGAATCGCAAATGTGTTTAACTTCGGCGAAATTTCAGAGAAGACAATATATTGTCTAATTAGCACTTTGATAATCTCATCTAAATTGTATAGATTCGCACTTCACGGAGAGTTAATATATTGTATATTTAGCGTAGATTCACAAATGTGTTTTCCTCGTCGAGATGGCAGAGAAGACAATATATTGTCTAATTAGCACTTTGATAATCTCATCTAAATTGCATAGATTCGCACTTCATGGAGAGTTAATATATTGTGAGTTTAGCGTAGATTCGCAAATCTGTTTTACCTCGACGAGACTGCAGAAGAGGCAATATATTCACTTTGATAATCTCATCTAAATTGCACAGATTCGCACGTCAGGGAGAGTTAATATATTGTCTAAGTAGCGTAGATTCGCAAATGTGTTTAACTTCGGCGAGATTTCAGAGAAGACAATATATTGTCTAATTAGCACTTTGATAATCTCATCTAAATTGCATAGATTCGCACTTCCTGAAAAGTTAATATATCGTGTAATTAGCGTAGATTCCCACTCTGATCTTGTTCTCGCCGATTCCTGAGAGAATTATCTTCATTTTAGCGTAGATTCGCACCTCATGGCATGGTAAGTTAATATATTGTCTATTTCGTGTAGATTCGCAAATACATTTTATTCATACACATTTTTTGTTGAATGGGAAGTAATATATTGTCTGATTAGAGCATTGATAATGTGATATAAATTGCAAATATCCGCAATTCAAGAAGACTTAATATTCTTTCTATTTAACATATATTCACAAAGCGGTTTAACCCTATCGATCATGCTTCATTCTCTATTGTTTAACCCAGAAATGATATGTTGTTAATATAACAATAATAGTATCTATGCAGCGGTAAATCCTTAACAAGTAAATTGAATGTGGATATCCCTTGTTTGTTGAACCTACACTCTCAGAAATATTCAGGGAATAATCCTGAATAGATCAGGCTGCACATCCACAACTCAATTTCAGGGATTTTACCTGAAATCCAGGGATAATTTCCTGAAATTCAGGTATATCATCCATGAATTAAAGCTAAACTACCTGAATTTTAGGGGATTTTGCATTCCTGAATATGGTCGGGAACTTACTAATCAGGGTGGTAAATTTGCCTGAATTTCAGAGAAAATCCTCTCCTTCAGGGATCTTTTTTCCGTAATTCAGGAAATTATCCCTGAATTTCAGGAAAAATCCCTGAAATTGAGTTGTGGATGTGCAGCCTGATCTATTCAGGATTATTCCCTGAATATTTCTGAGAGTGTAGAAATGGCATATTGTTACAATCACTATAAAACCATTAAGTGAACAATTCTCGTGAGAACCAAATGGCATTCGACACTAGGGGTTGCGTTCAAATGATAAAAGGTCGACAATAATTTGATGATATTCCGTGCAGATTTTAGCAACTATCTCCCTAAAAAAATAACTATATAGTCATCTGTGAGTCCATCCAAGGGCTGGTTTTAAAATTTGCAGTGCTGTCGCGAGAGGCGGCGAATGTCCTCTCGGACTCACAGAAATGGTAATGGCAATTACAAGCGTCTAGTCCGTCATTCATAATCCAGCCGTCGTCCATTAGAGAATATCCGCGTCCATAATCCAAAGACCTATTCCATTTTCCACATAACAGTATTAGCACCAAATTCAAAAGGGCAATCATAGTATACATAAACCTAGGCTTGTTTCCTGCAAGAGAGAAGCGGTCAATAGTTTTCAATGATGCCGGCAAGACATCATGATGTTCCAAAAATATCAAATCCGTATCGCTGATCAGTATTCTTAATCCATAATATTCGTTATAGAGTCGTCATCTGAAAAAAGATGTATCTCAGTCACGCTTTGATTGTGCCTGTTCATATGAGTACCATGAGGATCTTGAAGTACATGGGTTCATACGGCCCCTAGCCCCGGGTTAAGCGGAATTAGACACAAGTTACGAAACGTAGCGCCACAGATCTTGCACGCTACGTTCGTATTTTGCTATCAGCATGCGATATGTATCGCCAAATTTGAGAAACTTGAGTGGAGGCGCTTGGTGGAATAGCCCTGTTTTATAAGTTTCTGCAACAATGTTTTGTGACGTTGATTAAAATCATCACATTTAATACAGGATCTAGCAAATGCTACTAAGCGAGATATGTATACGCCATATGCAGGTCCCACTGGAATATTACTATCCAGAAAGAGATAGTTTACGATGTCGAAATTGTAATCATCTCTTTTGTCATAAAGTCGACGAGAGAGAATGCCCGCTTCATTTTTATAGAGACAGAGATCTAAATAAGATGTGCCTGTGGGGCTATCTGTAGTTTCCTTCAAATCCAGTGAAGGTGGATATATATCCTTCACTGCGTCATTTATATAGCGATTATCCACAGCGAGAAGATCGTCTATATAGCGCTTGGTGAATGAGAAGGAACGGGCTTTGAATGGATCGGTTTTTGAAAGCGCCTGTATATAGTCATATTCATAAGAGAACAGATACAGGTCAGCCAACAGGGGTGCACAATTAGTACCCATTGGAATACCTATATGTTGCTGATATATTGTGTTGCCAAATTTCACATAGATATTTTTAATGAGAAATTCAAGCAACTCTATAAACAAAGAAACATCCCATGAATGATATCTCTTGTATGTAGTAGAGCTAAAGAATGCTTTATGGCTTCCGACATTAACATATCTACGATCAGTTTCCTTGAACACAGATACTATTAGTGAACTTAGACGGTCAATAAGGTCCTGATGAGGGATTGTAGTATAGAGAGTCGAGAAATCCCATGTGGATACATGTCTGTACGGTATGTGACCTTTAGCATCAAGTTCTTCCGTAAGACATTTTGAGTTTTTCAATATCCACATACATTCAACGCCAGAGTTCTTAGAAATAGTGGCGCAATACTTTCCCAAAATGCGTTTACCTCCTGAAGGGCCCTCGTCAATAGGGTTGAAAGAAGCTTGGTGGTGCAGCTTCTAGAACCAGCTATGAATCTAGCTTTGTATGGTGATTTATGCATTTTGGGAGTCCAGTATATTTTTGGTATGTCGTTATGATTGGTTGGAAGACAAATACCTCTTTCCCTGAGAAACTTTTTGTGATTTTTAAATAAATCTTCCAGAGTAAATGCAGTTTGGGAGTAAGTAGACGTATGTGATGAAGATATGTCTACACTCAATTCTTTAACCAGCACCTGGTAATAGTAATATTTACATATGAATATTATGTCGCTCATGACAATGCTTCACCTTTGAATGTTGAACCTAGAAATAGCATATTGTTACCATGAAAACAATACGAAGAAAGGGCGTTAATCACGAAAGCTATAAACCTGGACTCTCTCTGGTATATTGTTTAACCATAATGTTTGCTCCATGCTACATCTAATGCTACATTATTATCTTCGCAATGAATATATCATGTCATAAGTACATGTAATTTGGATCACCTTCTTCCACAAAAATGATATTAGATACCTGTGCATTGCGTTGACGTGATAAAATCATATATTTATATCTTGTACGATTTATCACACATCATTCGCACTGACATTTTCTTCCTCCGGTAGTGGCGCTATAGTCGTGTCGTTGTCTCTTCAATGGGTGGTATTGGGTCCATCGACATTATTGACACAAGAAGCTGCTTCACCGAAGAATCAGAACGGCCACATGTTGTTAATAATAAGCCAGTAATTAAAATTGTTGTTATGAAACACTCTTGTCGATTTACAGTGATACATACACAAATATTGTGTACAGGATACGAAAGTTGCTACCCATAAAATAGCCTTTTATTATATATGGTATCAGGTCATTTCGTCACGCGATATTCCGGCATGCTACATTTCGGTAAGCGACATTTCGTCACGCGACTTTGACATGTGAAAATGTCGCGTGCCACAATGTCGTACTCTTCACTTTGTGCCGAAATGTTGCATGCCAAAATCTCGTATATGCCGAGATGTCGCGTGCCGAAATGTCGCGGATTTGTTATATATTCGACTTTTTATTGGAGATATATGTGTCACTTGAGGGGAGTTTTGGGGTGTTTGTTTCATACTTTTTCTTTATTACCAGAAACTGAAATAGAATATGTTGTATCTTCTATCGACAATGTACAAAGAAAGTTAAAACCTGGCATGGAGATATCCAACCCATAGTTTGTTAGGTCTACACTCATATAATTTGGGTTTCGATAGAAAAAACTCGGTAAAACAAAAGCCCGCTGCAACTGATATTTTCGATCGTGGTCACATATGCTTTATTTCTTGTCCATGGACGCATTTCTCTGTTTGATGATATACCAGAGACAAAAGGTAAATATATACCAGAGAGAAAAGGTAAATCTGTATCGGGTGATTCTGCAGACGTTATATTTAAACTGGCCAAGCCATTGAAATGACTGTTCGGTACACTGAGTGTTGACTTCGTGTATTTTGACAATTTTTTCTAACTTGGGAGTGAAATCTTTCTGTTTATGGACGGCTTCGCAGAAAGTGATCAGACCGGATATGCCTATATGCCTCCGTTCGCCAAATCTGGTAAAAATCACTCGTTTGGGAACGATGATAAGCATAAGTATGTATCAATCTCAGTAAACTCAGATATAAATATCACGGAATATTATATCTGAATTCAGCCCTATATAAATCCCGTGCGAGTTGAAACTACTATATTGTTAGCCAATCAGATGGATAGCTGGTTGTAACTATTTCAAAATCACGCCCACAGTAATTACACGCGGTAGCTCGTGGTCTAATATATAAACATTATCCGGAAACAGTTTCCAAATAAGGCATCATTTCCCGACAGGGTCCGTAAACATCAAAGAGTTTACTCCCCCCAAAAAATCTGGCTTTGTTAGGGGTAGAAAATATCAAAAGATTGTGCCGTGCGAATATGTTAATCTCCTTGAAGTAAACGTCAATCATTGTCAGAGCGAAAAGGTTGAAATGGTCGTGATTGGCTGATTATGGGATCTCGTAGAATATCGGCGAACATCTCGCACGAAGTTTCCATAGCGTTACGTCCAGATGGTATTACCCTGATTTAACATCTTGGTTTACCTAGGTTGAAGTATGTATATAATCTTCAGATTTCACAGCTTTCATTTACCATGTCGTTTTTTTGGTATATCTTCGCATATCCAAGTGATGCGGTCAATATAAGTTTGTCCTTGAATATGGCTTAAATTATGTCAGAGTGACCTCTGTACAACCCTTACCATTATGAAACTAACATCAGCTCTCCCCTTCCCAATGTTCAACAGATTCCTTTGTCTATGTGCTGATAATTCTGTAAATATTCTCTATCAAGAGCAATGGCCAGGGTATGTTTACCCTTTATCATTCTCCCAGAACACCTTCTCTGTAAATATGATTACACTAGCTATATCTTGCAGGGATCAAAGGTTTGCTAAATTTTATGATCTGCAACCCAGGCCAGTTAAGAGCTTAATCCACATATGGAGAGAGAATTAAAGAGATAAGAGTAAACTGGTTGAAGGCCTGTTACATCATTTTATCTCTAAACATCCTGCGTACTACAAGCATCCATGAATAGAATGTACACAGTAAGATATAAAATTTTCTGCATGTTTCAACTTCTGGAGTACCCGGTATGCATATTAACATTATCATTTCTATATACATTCCAATCTAGGTAAACCAAGATGGAAAATCAGGGGAATTCCGTGATATTATATCTGAGATTACTGAGATTGTATACATTCTTGCTTTGAAAAGAAACGACTGCATAAATGAATGCACTGATTTTTAATGTACATATGTTATGTTTCAGCTACATGTCTGTCTTTTCGTGTACATGTCTGTCGTGACACTATAGATGGACTTAGGCATTTGTCTACTTTAGTTCAATGGTATTTGTACCCGTCTCCAAGTGGGCGTTTTGTACAATAAATTCTGATTCTGACAACTTGCTAGAGCCATCTATACCACTGGCCTCCGTTATTACGGTTAAAGGAAATCACATGGAAATGATATGCCAATGTACATGTACTTTCATTTAAGTCTGGGCGACGTGGAAATGTGGGAAGTTTAAATTCAGTTGCCACAGTGCTATTTAGACAATATATTGTGAAGCCGGTGTGTGAAATTGAATCTGCGAATCTACGCTAAATAGACAATATATTGTCTTCTCTGAAATTTCGCCGAAGTTAAACACATTTGCGAATCTACGCTACTTAGACAATATATTAACTCTCCCTGACGTGCGAATCTGTGCAATTTAGATGAGATTATCAAAGTGCTAATTAGACAATATATTGCCTCCTCTGCAGTCTCGTAGAGGTAAAACAGATTTGCGAATCTACGCTAAACTGACAATATATTAACTCTCCATGAAGTGCGAATCTATGCAATTTAGATGAGATTATCAAAGTGCAAATTAGACAATATATTGTCTTCTCTGCCATCTCGACGAGGTAAACACATTTGCGAATCTACGCTAAATATACAATATATTGACTCTCCGTGAAGTGCGAATCTATGCAATTTAGATGCGATTATCAAAGTGCTAATTAGACAATATATTGTTTCTTATTGAAGAGCTCCAAGTCCCAGCTTCGTACATATGTATGTAGTCTACATTTCATGCAAATCATTCGTGTATTTCGAAAAGGAAAACGCCGACATTCTGAGTATGCGCAAACTGAGAAGAATGGAATGTGCTCGCGTGAAGCTTTCTCGCGATGACAGGTTAAGGAAAGAGATATTCAGCGTTTGACGTCATGTTACATTGCACGTCACAGGTTATGTTGACTTTGGTCCATGGAAGATGAGCGTTATCCGCTTTAATAAGTATCGGCGACTTCAGGGAGGTATAACTTGTCACTGACGTCACGGACAAGTCGAACGATATTCTCGCTCAACCGAATCCGTCGGTGTACCTCGTGTGAGGGAGGATACTCGAACAGTGTCGATCATTCCGTCAGCAAGTTTACTCTGCTGCATAATCTGGAAGTGGAATGAATTCTCATTCAATATTTACGTTCAGTTGAATCGATGCAGGGGGCATATTGCGGTCGGTGGATTTGTTCGGGGAGAAACAGAATATATTGTATAATTAGCATCTCGTTCTAAATAGCAAAGTATCCTAGAAAATATCTGCAAATTAGCAGCTTTGCTAATTAGATTCTAAATAGATGCGAGAGAATATAAGCCAATCGCGCACCTTAATGCAATAAAACAGTCTTTCAATAAAACACTTGTCTTTGGAATGAGTAGTCCTTTCACATCCATTTGTGACCATCTCAGAATGCAGAGAACTGAACACGAAACTGTGAATACTGAATGTAAATTCTTAAGCAACGTATTTACACATTTTCCGCGTGAACCAAAAGTCCCCAACTTAACGACATGCTCTAATCTTAGTCATGTTCTCAAATCTGATATGGTGATATATAAAGAAATTTACTGGCCATTAGCATTAATCTTTTGACTATTCTTCACACACAGTTCTTGAAGATAAACATCATTCGACTTAGTCTTCATACACAGTTCTTGGAGATAAACATCATTCGACTTAAGTCTTCATACACAGTTCCTGGAGATAAACATCATTCGACTTAAGTCTTCATACACAGTTCTTGGAGATAAACATGATCTCTCAGTTGATGCGATTGCATCTTAAGCACTTCAATATCTGAACAGTTTAATGATACACAAAATCACTGTCAACCGGTTTCCTAATCACACGCCCACTCCTAGTCATTTGAGTGGGAACAGCACTCTGTTCTGGTTGACGCACCGGATCAGGCGCTGTACACATGGGCTTACATGTAGTTACACATGCTCCTGTTTCTGACCTCTCTGGGACAGTTGGGCTATCAAGATGTTTATCACGAGTAACTGTTACAGGCTGGTTTATAACCACCTCCTGTTGCACTGGTTTGAAGATCTCAGGAGTTTGATGAAGATGCCTCCTGTTTCTGCGATAAACTCTACCGTTCTCAGTTTTCTGATTTTGTATGACCGAATATCAACCTGATCTTCGATCCGCGCTCTGACCCACACTTTCTTATTCACGGGTGATCTCACTCTCACAATTTGACCCTGTTTCATAGGTCTGAGCTCGGTCCCTCGCTGATCATAGCAGGGGGTTTTCTTGACAGTTTTTCATCGGGGTAACCCTGATGAAAAACAAATAAGAATTGAGTTTTGACGTTTTCTTGGAAATTGAGTTTTCCATGAAAAAATTGAGTATTTTATTTTTCGGACGCGCGAAAAAATTGAGTTTCCTTCAATAAAATTGAGTTTCTGTAACGAAATGCAAAGATAATACAGCTCGCGAGAAGAAAGAAAAGACTGCACTCACGTGGCGGAAGAGCGATGTGTGCGTTGTTGTTGTTATACGCACAGCATACGTTTTGTTCTTGCATGCGGTGTATGTGGGGAACCCTCGCCTGTATTTCTTCATGAGGGGAAACTGGGGTTGGCGATTTCCGACTCCGAGTACCAGGATGTAGTGTGGTCATGTGATGTTTACCTTATCGACGACAGTTCCCGCCATGAATACCACAGACAGAAGAACTCGTCTGAGACTGATGGACATATCGTTCCAGAGTTGATGTGAATGTACAGGTGAAATGTCAAGGATTGGGATTTAAAATGCTGAAAAACTGAACTTAGAAAAATAAAGAACTGAATAAAGATCTATGCATGGAGACATTCATACAGTTGACTCCTCGTCGATGATCAATAATAAACTCCAGTAAATGGGGAGAGTCAGACGCAGGCATTTGCACGTCGCTGAAAGTGAAAGTAGGCGGGATGATATATGTAGAGCTGCCAAATGTCAAGAAATGTAAAGTGTCTCCATGAATAGATTTTGTAATAGATTATGTAATCGAAAATGCGAGACAAGAACTTTGATTTTCACAACACGTCGGTTCGGTATACAACAACAACACAATGTTGTAGAGGGGTGAAAAAAAACGTGATGGAGGGCGCATTTTATTTTCATTTTTCTGAAAGCCAACCAAAATGCTGGCCATACAACTGACATTTGAGATGCATACTGCAAACCTGTGTATGCATCAGCTGTTTTCAAGCACAGAAGAATTTTTCATCATTTAGATTTACACTGGAAGAAATATACCTCTGAAACGTCCGTACACAATCTCTTTTTTTTGGGGGGTATTACAATTTTGTACATGCGGGTGTTGTTATGTGATGGCCGCTTGGATGATAAAGAATCATTTTTCTTTAGTGGGCCTCACGGGTGGTGGTTTGGTTGCGCTGGAATACCGAATCGATGTATTTATTTATAATCGAGAAGTAAATGGGGACCATTCAAAATATCAGAAAATATAAAGAAATTTGGACTCGTGGACGTGGCAGCAGGTCTGTGTATGGTATGATAGGAGCAGTAGGGAGGGGATCGAGATAATGACATGATTAATTACTCAACACGGTCATTGGGGTTGCGGTGGATTTCATCATTGCCTCGTTGCGGGGATTTTACACACTTTGCATCCCGTACTGGAGTAAGTCTTTTCTGGGGGTGGGGCTTGGTGGGATTCCATTGTTTATGCAGGTATTCATGTGTAAATTCCATTAGTCCCACCAAACCCCGGGAGTGGTTCGCTTGACACCTGCATTAAGCTCGGACTAAAACTACTGAATGATCGATTCTTCCTATTTCTAAGATGAATAGGCACTAAAAATTGAGTTTTCGCACTTCATTCGATGAAAATTGGGAAAAATTGAGTTTTCATACTTCATTCGATGAAAATCGGGAAAAATTGAGTTTTAGGGATTATTTAGCGCGCCGAAGGCGTGCGAAAAAAATTGAGTTTTATTGAATTCAGAAATTGAGTAGATGACAATTTTTTGTCAAGAATAACCCCTGCATAGTAGAAGGATTGCTTTGCTTTACGTTCCTTCAGCTTAGTTTTTACACCAGAAATTGTCTTAGGTTTGAGAAGATTTCCCGATGTTGGAACGATGCCTCGAACCCTCCTGCCGAATAGACGCTGAGCTGGAGAACAATCTAGCCCCTCAGTCGGTGTGTTCCTCAGCTCGAGTAATGCCAAGTAGGGATCGGATTTGGCCATTGTTGCGCGTTTCATGAGCTTCTTGGCGGACTTTACAGCACTTTCCGCCTTTCCATTTGAAGGGGGTTTCCCGGTGAACTAGTTATGTATGTAAAGTCATATGTTCGTGCAAAATCCTGGAACTCCTCTGAACTGAATGGAGGCCCATTATCGAACGTCACTTCGCGGGGAATTCCGTGTCGCGCGAAATAGTTTTTTAACCTTGTGATAACTTCCGTGGCCGTTAAACTGTCTACGTGATCCACCTCATAGAAATCTGAAAAGTAGTCCACACAGACGATGTAGTGCTTGTTCTGGAACTCAAAAAAGTCACATGCTACCTTGTCCCAAGGACGATCGGGTATCTCGTGTGATATCATGGGTTCACGTGACTGCTCATTTTGGTGACTATTGCATGCATCACATTGCCGAATATGGTTTTCAATGTCCTCATTCATATTCGGCCAATAAACCACTTCCCTGGCTCGGCGAACTGTGCTTTGCACTCCCAGGTGACTGGCATGCAGTTTCTTCAGAATACATTCACGTTTGCTTCCTGGCACCACCAGGCGCTCACCCTTGAAGATGAGACCATCGTGAACCACTAATTCTTCTCGGAAAGTGAAGTAGCTCCGGATACTGACAGGAACGGACTCTAGTGTTTCAGGCCACCCAGACTGAATTACTTTCATTAGCTCAGCCATTACCGTGTCTGTTGCCGTACCATCACGGGTTTCCTTCACACTGGTCTCGGTCATGCAGAGATACTCAACCATGTTGATCTGTTCAACCTCCTGCTCAAACTCTGAACGACAGTTTATTGTCATGATTGTGTCGCGATCAGTGGTAGCACTCGTGCTACCATCACAAGGAAATGCCCTACTCAGTGTGTCCGCTACAAACATTTGAGTACCTGGCTTGTACACGATTTCATAGTCAAACTTTTGCAGGCGCAGTAGCATACGCTGTAACCGTTTCGGGGCACTCAACAAGCTTTTCTTTTGAATCGAGACCAACGGCTTGTGGTCCGATTCAATGAGCACTTTACGCCCATAGACATACGTTTCGAACCGTTCTAGAGAGAAGACAATCGACAATAGCTCCTTCTCTATCTGAGCATAACGTTTTTCGGTGTCCGTTAGCGCCCTTGACGCATATGCAACTGGCTGGCCTAGCTGGAGCAAGCCTGCTCCCAGACCATCCTGGCTGGCATCGCACTGTACCACTACAGGTTGACTGGCGTCGAAATACTTCAGTGTTGGTGCCTTCGATAGCACCTCCTGGATGCTCTGGAAACATTTTCCA
>JAVTVY010025964.1:0-10512 GCA_036873755.1 Hanleya hanleyi
GGGGGGGGGGTGATGGTGCAAAAATTTATAATCCAGTGTCCACAACCCCCCTCCCCCTCAAAGTGAATATACATAAAAGCAATCATTATTGTACCATGAAATCCTGATTGCTCATTTAGTGTCTTTACACATCAAACATATTTTAGTCACTTTTTCATCATGTTTAGCATTAATTTTCTCCCTGTTCACTGTTTGAAGACTGTATCAGTTGGAAACAACCCAGGCCAGCTAACAGTTTAGTTCCATCCAAGCAACAACATTTAGAGTTACATGTAAATACAGTCATAAATGAAGTATACATGATACAAGAATACATTGAGAAGTGGAATAAAATAATCTTTTGTTCCTAAATTCAGAATAGAATACCTAAAAAACATTTTGATTGAACGATGTCAACACTGAATATGATTTCATTGGTTGCCTGATCAAGTCATTTCGTTGACCGCCTGCATAAGTTAAGACATTTCATTGGCTTCTGTATGAATGGTAATAGGGGTGTATACAATTAAGCATAACTCTAACACTAAGTGATAGCACATTCATCCCCTCATAATGGCCAACAATTTATTACATTGTTCTAATTGCACTATGATATCATCTCTAATAATCACACTCTCAAATTGAAAACTATGAAAAAAATGGTAAATTTTGGTTGAGGAACACAGATTATGTTTAGGTAATTATATGTTTTAGGAATTCATTGTGTGGTTAAACATTGTGTTGACCTATAACAGACAGTGCCTGTGTGCTGGCCATATCCGGACATCCCCGGGCAGATGAAGTCACGATGCCGACAATCTTGTCAGACATCAGGAGTCATTCTCTAGTCAAATACTCATCATGAACACCACATTATTGACTAAAATGTCATAAGCTGTGCTCCATCAACTCATCGGTGGGTTTACCTAGGGTACACAAACAATAGTTGAGAAAATGTGGAAGATATCGGAAATGTCAGAATGTTTAACCCTCTCTGTACTGTATCGGTAAAATTGTACCGATAGAAATATAGTTCAATGATTGCCTGTTGTTGGCATATAAAAATAAAGACTTTCTATATAAATATTTTCATCATATTATATCTTGTTCGAAAGCTCGGAGAATAGTCTTTGAAACTGTGTAGGCGATGATAAGTATATATTCGCTTCATTCATGTTCATGATACCAGCGTGGAACTGTTGAAAATGCTGGTACAGAGGGAGTTAAGTGATCTATGATGTTTTATGCAACAGCATCGATTAAAATCTAAATGTAGTTGGTATTTTCACAAGAGATGTATGCATCAGACGCAAACTATCCAGCTTACAGGGTCGAGGTAAAGTTCAACATTTTATTCGTTAGTTAGGGATATTGTTGACCATTTATAACTATGTGTTATCTGCTTGATCACCTATTTCACAAGTCCATTCCTGTATTACTGTCCCCATTTATTTAACCATTTGTACTTTTTTGTGTGAATTCCACAATATATTATCTGATATTATAAATTCAAACATTGTGGGTTAGGACTTTAAACATGTCCTATATGACAACAGTCAATATGTTGGTATAAAACAATTAGTGTGATATTACCCCATCTAGAAAGAATTAGTGTCATTTCATGTCTGTCGCTTATACCAAATTTTGCATCATTTACCCATAGTGTAGCTGATCGCGAAATATTAGGTCTATTGTAGTGTGACCTCGTAGTGCTGGGTATCAGTCTCTACAATGTTCTGTTGCATATATCGTTAAATTTTGAAAGTACATGTATATATATATATATATATATATATATAATAATTTGTATAAATGTATATTTGTATAAATGACCAGAACATGTGTATGGCTGGGTCAGTGGTATTGAATATCATTATATGTTCCATGTATAGGCATGGTAGGTCTCTGAGTGTTCAGCATGGGTCAGATAAACCAACAGAACTGCAGTTACATGCGATTTGATTGGTTGAGAGTCCCTCAATACTTCCATCTTCTTTTGAGGCTGCAATTCAGTTTATCTGTTACGTGAATGTTCAATTCGCCTGTTATGTATTATAAATGTATCTCTAATTACTGTGAATTCATATTTAACATTATTGTACATATCTTGAAATTCAAACTTGTACAATCTCCAGGAACAGATACAAGTTTCTACAGACCACACTGATCTGTTATCTTGCTTGCTAAAGATCATGTTAAGTGGAATTTGATTGGTTGAGCTAACATGTGATCATGCCTCATTAGCATATTCGCATTGTCACACATACCATGTATCTATTTTTATTACTATAATATTGTAACATAAAGCGAATCATCCTGCGATAATAAAGATTAGAGTATGAAATAAGTTTCCTGTTTTCAGTCCTGCCATTGGATAATCCCTATCATGTGACTTTGTTTTGGGGTGATCTGATTGGATATTCAGATTGTTCGATCAAGTGTTCAGACTTTGTTTTTGACTTTCCCAATATTTACAGGTTGGGACATTGTCATCCGATACATCCATCTGTCTGCGGACCGTCTTTCCATTTCCAGCTATCATTGTCATCAAATCCTGAGAATTTAGTTCACCAAAGTAATATTGATCTATTTCCAATGGTCACAAAGGCCAAACTGTGAATTTTCAGAAATGCATGTTTCCTGGGACGAGTATAGTATTCGTCCCAGATGTTTCTAAACACCATTTTTGTACAAATAATTCTGACCTACACTTTCAGGCTTTCACACAATGCTGTCTCATATCTACCTTTATGTCAAATTCTCTGGAGAGCTTTCTTGAGAGAATTTTACTGGTCCTGCCGGTGAAGGCGGCATGCCTTTTCATATAGGCTGCCTGGCGGGACCTGCTAGCTGCTCGACTCGACTATCTTTTTTTATTTTTTCTTGTGAGTGGCTTGGTAAGAGAGAAAAGATGTTGCATACCAATATTGAGGCCGAAGGTCATTGTGACCCGGAATTAGAGAACTCTGGGGAAAAAGTCGGGAAACCAATACAAATGGCAATTTGTTTGTCTGCAGATACATTAGCGGGGGACGAGGTGTTTTGTACCAGAAGTGAGGTCAAAGGCAAGGTCACTTTAGGCCTAAACTCCAACTGTTTTGTCTGTGGATACATTGGAGGAGCGACATTTGTCATGTACTTAAGGTCATGGTCACTTGAGACCCCAAAATTGGGAAATCATTAAAAATTGAAGTTTTTGTTTCTTTTTCGATAAGAAAAGCTGATGTGTCATGTACCAAAATTGAGGTCAAGTTCACTTTGGTGACCCCAAAATTGCAAAATCAATAAAAAAAAGGAATTTGTGTCGGTAGATACGTTAGGGGGGGAACCATGTGTCACCCACCAAAAGCGACGTCAAATGTCAAGGTCACTAGGATCGGTATAACACTGCAGCCACTATCACATAGAACAGAACATCTGCCACCCTATTTCACTGGCATCATGGAAACGGGAGCTAACTCTCATATGATACGAAATAGGTCTTTCTATCCTTGACACGGAAATTCATTCATGGACGATGGCTGAATATTGAATGCCGGATTTGATGCTTACTATCTGTAACGTCGCACGCGCTTGGTGTCGTCTGACTTAGATATAAGAAAATTGACTGTTCCAACTTCGGCTTTAAATTTCAAATTTTGACCATTTCTGCCAGCTGTCCGATCCTATGACAATGATAAGATTCAACTGTTGAATTTGTTTACGACATGACGTCCATTCTCGGTTACCTCGGCACTAGCTTCATTTGAATTACGTTTGAAAACACTAATCGATGGAGAAACATCTCGTTTCTTGGATGCTATTATCGACAAGCTTCTGTAACTTGTAACATCTCGACGTTTTGGTGCATACGCTCCGTCAGGAAAGTTGAAAGCTCTTTATTACAACTTGCTGCCTTAGTAGAAGACCAATTAGCCGTCGGTTAACCAGTCCGAAAAGTCCAAAGAATTTACTCAAGCTGATCGGTTTATTGAACAGGAAATTCTTGAAGATGTCAGTTCACCTGGGTCCAGGTTGGACAAAAGTGACAACAAAAGTATGTGACAGGAAAAGAAATTGTTCCGCCTATAGTCCACAGAACGAGTGATCTGGAACTTCTGGATAACAGAAATGGATAAATTGAAGACATTTTGAAAAGGAGAAGTAAAATATCAATGTTAAAATCCGTTATTATGTAATATGTGTGGACTAGGTGAATAAGAAAATTGTCCCCCGAGTGCCTGAAGATAAAAAATCGACCATAAGGTCCATGTCCCCCGCTAGCAGCACCAGTTATGATGGATTACATCCACCATAACTGGCGCTGCTGCTGCGGGGGCCATGGACCTCTATGGTCGATTTGTTTTGGTCGATGATATCTCATATCATTGATGAAGAGTATGATTTGAAAATGGAGATATCCAACTGCTTATAATCCAATATGGCTGACGGCGGCCATATTAGATTACGCACATTGCTGGAAAACAATCCCAACCATCCTCTCGCCAATGTCAAGGCATACCCCAAGTTTGAAGTTGATCGGTTAAATCATTCACGAGTTATTGTCCGGACAAGAAAATCTAAGATCCAACTGCTTATAATCCAATATGGCTGCCATATTGGACTATGCACATTGCTGAAAAACAATCCCAACTGTCCTCTCATCGATGTCCAGGCACTCCCCAAGTTTGTAGTAGATCAGTTGAATCGTACTCCAGTTATTGCCCGGACAAGATCCAACTGCTTCTAATCCAATATGGTTGACGGCGGCCATATTAGATTACGCACATTGCTGGAAAACAATCCCAACCGTCCTCTCGCCAATGTCAAGGCACACCCCAAGTTTGAAGTTGATCGGTTAAATCGTTCACGAGTTATTGTCCGGACAAGAAAATCTTACGGAATCACGGAATTACGGACACCGGTGTTTCTAAGTCCCCCCCTACTAAGTAGCGGGGGACAATTATCGGAAGAAGGGAAAACGTCTTTTCCACGAAGAGTGTACGCATTCTGGGCGAGCGCCAAAATCATAGTTCTATCGCAGGTGGCAAATTAATAGACGTAAATATGTAGAATTAATACAGAGTATTAATAAATGGTTATACGAGAATATATATATAATAGGATGAATGAAATGAGAGAATCACCCGTTTGAGACAGAATCATGGCAACTAAAAATACCCGGAAATTTAATAGCTAAGAAACCTGTTATTAAGAGTGGGGAATTTAATTATTAATGAGACGGAAGAGAAATAGAATACAAATTGGATGAATGTGATATTAATTAATAAAGCTTTCGTTAATTAAGTTTTTGGATTATGGACGCGAAAAATTTTTAATGGTCGACGGCTGAATATTGAATGACGGACTAGACGCTTGTATTTCATCCCACAGCCACGAACGCCAAGTTGGGCGTCTTCAGGACTGGAAAAAGTGGTGGGTAATGCAATTATCTATTTGTTTTTCAAGTTTCTGGAAAGACGTATTTGTGAATCCCTCTTTCAAGTGTTTGTTGTGCGTTGATTGTCACCATATTATCAGGTTAGGGGCATCGCGTTCTCTAAAATGTAGGTACAAATGGTCGTTTTTGCTCAATAAATGAATTTACATAATGAATTCACCAAGATCCTCTTGCGGCGCTCACAGATGTATATATCCGCATCAAATGGTAGTAAAAAATAAATTGGATCATTCTTAGATTGTCTTCTTTATTTGTTTACTGTCCTGTGCCCAGTATGTATTATTGAGGAATGACCCTCAGAAACCCTCGCGTGATAAAAAAAAAAAAAAAAAAACATACCATGACTAAGCTGTTTGCCAGGTCAATTATGGAGTGCTTTTTACCCCTCGGCCAATTTTGGCCATGGGGTATTGTCGTCGTCTTGTACGTCCGTACGTCCGTACGTGAGCGAGATAGCCGGAAAACGGTTCCACTGATGAATTCCAAATTTGATATGCTTATTTACCAAGTCAAGGACCAGAAGCCTATTGAATTGGGACCTGATTGGATGAAAACCTTGGCGGCCATCTTTAATTTTATGCAAAATGGATAATGATCCATATCTCGCAAACCGTTCAACTGTTCAATACGAAAGTTGGTATACTTCATCGATACATCAAGCAACTTTCAATGCATTACCAAACTGACTTTTTTGATTAGCTGGAAACCCTGGAGGCCATCTTTAATTGATGCGAAATCGATAATTATACATATCTCTGTTACTATTCAATTGTTTTATATGAAAGTTGGTATACATCATCGATACGTCCAAATACTTTGAATCGGGACCTGATTGACCGAAAAACCTTGCCGGCCATCTTTAATTTATGCAAATACATGTACGAAACATGCCGGATACTATTATGGTATACATTTCAGTTAACGCACGAACACTATCATACCCTGATTTCAGATAATTAGGCATGATATGTACGGTAATTAGTGACTGATAGGTACCTAAAGCTTCATTATTTAAGCAGACTAATAATTAATTGTCCATCCCAGTCATTTGATATAAGAGAAAGTCATTGAAATTGTAAAATAACATCAAACACTTTTATAAAACTTCATAGTATATTTGCAAAATAAATCTAGAAGTTGATGACATTCAATAATATGTACTGACTAAAATAAAGTTTATTTTAAATTTGGAACACCATTAAACATGGGTTCATATAGGAACTAAAACACATGCTCAGTTAAGCTCACACCCTGCCATGCCTGCAGTGTTAAACATAGGCTATAACACATGGCCAGCTGTAGACCCCAGATAATCAGCTGAGGCACAAGCTGATGGATCAGATTTCTTCAGCCAATCTGTAACTTAAACTCTCTGTGTAGAACTGGTATGGTACTGTACTTAAAACTCCCACTAAATTTTGAAAACTAAAATTCAGACAAATAAAGATCTAAATGGATACAGGACTCTTAAAAAGTATGCCTGTCACATCTGGTTTCTCTGAGTGGGCGGTAATCTTGGCGGCCATCTTTAATTTATGCAAAATCTTTAATGATGTTTATCTCTGATACCATTTAAGTGTTCTATATTAAATTTGATTTACAGCATTGATGTATGAAGAGACTTGCATTAATGAATAATCACATCAGTTCCTCTGAGTGGCGGGAAGGATGGTCGGCCATCTTTAATTTATGCAAAATCATTAATGATCTCTATCTGTGATACTGTTCAAATGGTCAATGTAAAATTTGGTATACATCATCGATGCATCAAGAGATTTATGCAATGAATACCGGTTTCTCTGATTGGATGGTGACCTTAGGGGCCATTCCTAATAGCAAATTTTTAATACTCTGTATATTTGTCACTTGACTGCTTGGTGTTCCTGACATCTTGGTTCAAATTGAATACATTATGAATGAACCCAGAGCCGAGGGGTTTTCAGATGCGCAGCTTCGTATTTAGCATCTCGTGTGATCAATGGTTCGAACTTCGGCTTTCTGGAATCATATTTTCTGTAGGAGACTTTTGGCTAGTCCGCCAATTTCAAATAAAATGCCTCCATGCACTTTGAGCTATCAATAATACATAATTATGGAGTCCCGCAAAAATAAAAACAATATATTGCCAAAATTCTATTTCGATAATAATATTCTTCAGCAGTGTAATACATACCAATATCTTGGAACTATGTTAGATGACAAATGTCAATTCACTTCAGCAATGGAGAATCTGAAAAACAAAGCTTTGAAGGCCCTTTTCAAACTTTGAAAAACCACAAGTCACTGTTCCTTCCCCACTGACTTGAAAATCAACCTTTTCCATTGCCTCATCAACCCCATCCTCTTGTATAACAGTGAAATATCAGGATTGAACAAAACTCATCAATAACAATATTGACGAATTTTGGATAAAAATGCAAAAGAACGATAAACTTTCATATGAACAAGTACTCCTCAAATTCTGTAAATGGACACTTAAATTACCGAAGCGAACAACAAATATTGCTTGTCGAGCAGAACTCGGGCAGTACACACTTCTGCACGAGACTTTATTCAAATCGATCAAGTTCAGGAACAGGTTACAAAACACTGACAATATTCTACTGAAAGATGCTTATTCCTATTACTTACAGAATCCTGTAACCTCCAATAACTGGGAAAACACAATTCTAACTTTCCGTAAAGTTTTGAATTCCCCAAAATCTCCCCCGCTCCCACTCCACTAACCCCAAATAAATTCAAAACAAAACTGAAGAAGCTAAAAATTCTGCTTCAAGATAAATATCAGAACAATTTCTTCAATCATATCAATGCCTCAGAGTACACAGGAAAACTTGACCTCCTGGCTAAAAATATGAAACCCCAAAATACCTTAGCTTAATCAAAAATAAAAATCATACACAAACTGTAAGTCGTCTTCGCACCAGCTCCCATCAGCTTGAAGTCGAAATTGGCAGATACAGAAAACCAAAAATCACTAGAGAGGAGAGAATTTGTAAAGTATGTTCCCTGAACCAAGTTGAGGATGAGATACATTTTTTGCTGGTATGTCCTTTACTACAAATTCAAAGGCAAGCCCTGTTAAAAACTCTTCCGGAAACTCCTGATAAGCTAAATGATGAACACATCTTACAGCTTGTTCTCAACCCAACTGAGAACTATGCGGACAAATGCGTCTAAGCACTACACCACATGTATAAATTTCGTGTCTCAACTCCTCCCAGCTGAGCACCACATGGATCGGAAACTCATAGTGCTCGGAATAAAATGCTATAGTGCTTAAATTATTTACTTTGTTAATAGTACTACTCCCTTTATAAATGTTGGCCTATGCCATCCGACGAATAAGTGCGTTGAATGAGTGTGTATGCGGAGTGCTGTGTATATGTCGGTTATTTTCTGTACTTTTAATAATTAACTATGACCATTGTCCTGGTTAACCGTGGGACTGCCATACTTTGTATTTTTCACAAATGTCCTGCAAATAAAGATTGATATTCACAAAATCGTGTTTTCTGCCGAACTGTGTGATTGTCAAATTAACGAAATTTCTAAAAGTACGATCCTGAAAGTAGGATCCCTTTAACCATTGTTGGATCCCATTGATGACAATGAATCTGTCATGATAGACGAAGAAGATATACTGGCTGATCATTTTGTACGATACACCAAAGGGCAACCACTTCTACTAGCGATAGATTCGAAATCTGCGAAAGGCGATTCTGCATGTTGGGTTGCAAGCAGTTAAGAACATTTTTCACAGTTCGGTATTACCACGATCGAATGCACTTTTAATGATAAATTGATAGTTGTAGTATGACACTGATATCTATTCCCATCTCTGAAAAAATCATTGACGAGTTTACATTCAGGGTTTTGTATAAATTCATTTATTTAAAAAACCTCATGCGCACAAAAAAATGTATTTTCTTTGAAAATTTGCTAGGCCTACCAATAATTAATCAGTAACATGAAAATAATAGTCAAAAAATTAAACTTCATTTCAGGATCGTACTTTTTAAAAATTTCGTTAAATTAAGATATCACAGTTCGGCAGAAAAAAATATTTGTGGATAACTTCTGTAAATTTTTTGTCGATGATGAAATTCTTAAACGCATAGTTTGGTGAGTAGGTGCAAGCATACCATGTGAGAAAATGGAAATAAAGTAGAATTTGTGCCAGAATCCACGTATAGTCACTTTTTAGCTAAAAGTGAAATATCGGGAAATGTTTTGCATATCATAGAATTCTAACTATTTCAGGATTTGAAGCGGCATTATACGGATATTATTTCGCCTAAAAGATTCATTTCACTACCGCAATTATGAAATATTCGTTAAAAATGGTTGTATGGGAAGTATAGGTTGACCCTAACCTGGTAATAGCCAAAGAGCCGTCGGTTAACCAGTCCGAAAAGACCAAAGACTTTACTCAAGATGATAGGTTTATTGAACAGGAAATTCTTGAAGATGTCGATTCAACTCTCCAGGTTGGACAAAAACGACAGCTAGGGTATCAAGGGTATGTGATAGGAAAAGAAATTGTTCCGCCTATGGTCCTCAGAACGAGTGAACTGGAATTTCTGGATAACAGAAATGGATAAATTGAAGATATTTTGAAAAGGAGAAGTAAAATATCCATGTTAAAATCCGTTATTATGTAATATGTGAGGACTAGGCGAATAAGAAAATTGTCTCTAGAGTACCTGAAGATGAATTATCGGAAGATGGGAAAACGTCCTTTCCACGAAGAGTGTATGCATTCTGGGCAAGCGCCTAAGTCATAGGTATATCGCAAGTGGCAAATTAATGGACGTAAATAAGCAAATATGTAGAATTAATCCAGAGTATTAGTAAATGGTTATACGAGGAAATATATATAATAGAATGAATGGAATGAGAGAATCCCCCGTTTGAGACAGAATCGTGGCAACTAAAAATACCCGGAAAATTAATAGCTAAGAAACCTGTTATTATAAGAGTGGGGAAATTAATTATTAATGCGAAGAAAGAGAAATAGAATACAAATTGGATGAATGTGATATTAATTAATGAAATGGTGTAATTGATAAAGCTTTCATTGGGTCTTTGGA
>JAVTVY010025965.1:0-10217 GCA_036873755.1 Hanleya hanleyi
TGACACGGTGGGCACGGTCACAGTGAATAACTCCGAACCTGTTGATCTGGCGACATCAGCAGCAAATGATGATAATGATGAAACAAAACGCAAAAAAAACAGCGTTCGCATGCCTTTTCTTGCATTAAATTTAATGACTTTTCAAGGTCCTACAGTGATTATTCAAGTACCCAATTCAAGCCAATTTTAGGAAAACGGACGTGTTCGAATTATCTTTTTTTGACGCGAGAAGCTAAATGGCGGACTTCATCTTTGATCGTTTTTAGTGAATTATCCATTGCCTCTTGCATTTCCTATCATTATTTTCTCTCTTTGGAGAGCAATGCATTCTTCCTGCTCTTTAACCATGAAATTAGGTTCGAGTAATTGACCGCAATGATCGGCTGACAATGAAGAGATTAGCTTCATCGGACGCCCGGCCAATTTAAAATCACAAATTCGCGTACATTAGTACATACGTGACAAGAGCATATTCTATCACTTAGACATTCTGATATTTTCTTTATTTTCTCTGCAGTACATGCTTGAAACCTTGCAGAATTTTTGTCACGGCCGACAAGACTATGTCCAACTATCCCGGTTTCGCCAATGATGTCAAAGGGGAAAATATATAAACGATCTAATGAAGAAACACAGATTACGTCATTTTCAGATTGAGAATCAAACCTAATAATTTCTTGATTGTTCTTCATAGGGAAATATTGTGGAAGGGCTTTTCAAACTGTTTATGTCAATAAAACGAACAGCAAATTAATCAAGCGCCTGACACTATTTAAAGGCCCATATCAGGGCCAACTCATGTGAGACCCATATCAGGGCCAACTGATCTGAGACAATACAATCTTCCCAGCTGGAACGAGCTCATCCCGCCCGGTAATATCGGCTAAACAAAACACATGAATTGCTTGACCTTTCTAACAATTCACTGTATCCATTCGTTCCTTGATTAACAGATGTATTAAAATACTTTAACAGAATTGAGTGAGGTCAGTAGAATGAAAGTTTCAACATGCCACGTGTTGGTTGAACATTTTCCCGCCATACGGAGTTGCAATAACATCACGTGATCAAGCCTTGGATAGCATGGCACGTGGGCCAAACTTGCGCTTGTTCACGGTTCCCGCTTCAAAATATATTCAGCTAACACAACGTCAATGTATTATGCCTTCATAAAAGTGAGATCAGGACGGTCATGAAAATAAAAAAAAAATGTTTCAAACCTGAAAAGAATTCCCTTTTACCTCTCTCCGATCGTTATTCTGGCTTGAAATATGGCTCGACTGCAGCTGTTCTGTCATTTATTGGCTATACACTCACCTGTTTACCCAGTTTTATTCAAGTATATTTTGGCCTAACATGATCCGCATCAATCCACAATCTACGTTTTAATTAATCTGAAAATTGGATCGATCTGTTTCAGATGTATCTACACAATGTATGCTTCATTTGAAAATATAGTAGAATAAATGTAGGCCTATTCCATTTATTAAACGGCCTATAATCTCGGACTATCTTACGTAAACGTCTCTTCCGGCATTCAACTTTTGTGTCAATAATCAGATCACAAGTACCGTAATATCTTCACTAATACTGTAAAAAAAAACTCACCTCAATTACGTTATTTTATTGCAAAAGAAATTTGGTTTATTGAAAACCGTATGTATTTCTATTCCGATTTTCCACTTCAGTTGCTGCCTTGTTCACGTCAGCTCTTTTTATCCAGTCTTTAAAATCTGGCAAAGTCAGTCATTCATCGTTAAATTTGCACTTTCCAGACGTTTTCAATTTTTTATATCAGAACAGATTACCCTAATAATTCATCTTCCAAATTTAATTCGAAAACGGCCGATTTTTCCCCTGTCGTGATTTTTTCCATCCTAATAAAACGAAAACGAGCATTTTCAATATACTCGTGAAACAATAAATTCGAACACTCCCGTTTTCGTCGTGGAGTTCGTGCCGCTGAAAGCAAAGTGAATATGTTACTCAGAATAATTTCTGTACAACTAAATCGTGACTAACGATACGCGTTGACACAGAAATAAAATACAAAAGTTCAGTTTTTGTGGTTGCGAATTCTCCATATATCATAGAACTATGATCAGAAGTCCCTAACCGGGTTCTCATTAGCAGGAGGTTGGAGGCGAAAATGCCCGTCAACTGGCCATTTTGAGGCACCTACGAGATCATTAGAAAAAAAATTAACGGCAATTTGAATGATATTTTCGATGTCTCATTTTCTTTAATAAACAGATGATATGGAAGGACAAAGATATAAATGTTTCCCTCTGCTTGTCCCTGTCAGGGCTTCGGCGTAATAGTTAGTTTGTGCACAACTCCTATGTCGAGGGAGCCATTATTTCATTTCTTCAGATGTGCATGATCTGCAGAACATCATACATTTTGACTGCAGAAAGGGAGCAGTTGAGTATTTCATTTGTGCTACGGGGATATGTCAACAGACATGGATGCTGGTGGTTTATTCACTCACCAATCCAGAACGACGTTTCCATGTAATAAAATGACAGATGTCAGTGTTTCCAACAACATGATAATCCAGTTTATAATCAACGAGGAATCAACTTTATGGAGCGGACGAACATAAAATATGCACCCTCGCTGGGTCAGTCACATTGACATCTCACGAGTGACGTTGTATACAACCCGAATCGATCATCATTGCAGGAATTTAGAGGTTTAGTTTTTATGTATTTTCAATCCTTGACAAGCTGGACATTTCACTTTTTACTTCGTGTTTGATGGATAATAAACCAAACGTCGGCATCACGGTACAGATTTAGCCGGGGAATATGGTCGACTGACTGCAGGCAGGTGTCGCAATACTGTCGGGCTACCATCCCTATTGCGGTAATGGAAACTTCCACTGACCCGATGTTGTAATCCCACAAGGCTTCCCGACGAATCGAATTGGAAGAGTTCACTTTCAAAATAGGGAAGTAAGGCACAAAAGTTTTCAACACGCATATCGCTTTTCAACAAAATCAACGCGAGGGCAGATTTTTCTTTCGTTTCGTAGACCATATTTTCTTTGTATTTCATTCTTGAAACTTGCAACTCTGGTGGACAAATTCACGACCTACGCAATTTAATGATAATAACTACACAGGGACTGCTTGAAGTTGAAGAAAAAGAAAAAAACATTTACGGCGACAGATGGCTGATAAAAACTTTTGGGTTGGTAGCTTTTCGATGGGGAGGGCGGGTTACGCCAACTGACATATTTTAAGGATGGCCCTGAGTCTTTTAAATGAACTATGATAGAGATATCAAACATAATACACGGTTTAGACCAGAGCATATGTACAGGAGCGACGGATGGAAAGGGGAAACACAACAGGAGACAGAAACAACGATCGTCAGTGGAGTTTTTATTCCATTTTGCTGGACTGCCAACCATACTTACCTATTACAGTAAAATTCAAGCACTTTCAAGGACGTACGGGCAAAAATTCTAACTTTCAAGGCCTTGAATTTTCAATATAAAAATTACAAACTTTTATGGGCCCATGCGAACCATGAAAAAATTAAAAATATTGGCCCGGGAAGTGATCTCCATAAACAACAACAACAACGACCATGGTAGGAGGCCAACCGTTTTTTTGTTTTTGTTTTCTATGGGTGGTGGGATGCCTAGATAATTGAATTCTGTGGGTCCTTGTTGTGGCAGTAAATTCATTTCTATGGGTGGTGGGTAGTAAAAAACTCGCCCATCCGCCCCCCCCATACCTTTTTTTCTGGAATAGCCCTAAGTAATCTGCCAATAAAAACATGTACACCTGTACATGGAAAGTTTTCTGAAGCTGTCAGCTTTCATTGGATGAGTTTGACACTTGCTACCCAAGTTCAATGTGATTCGAGGATGTGCATGTGCTATTTAAGAAATATGACATTAAATATGAATTTTGGTCCTAATTATTGCAGTTTAGACTTTGTACATTTCCATTGATAAGGTTTTTGTTGGCCAAAAATTTACATGTAGATCTGTACATGGAAAGTTTGTTGAACCTTTCGTAGGATGATTATAAAACTTGGTGGACATGTTTCATGTGTTCCTAGGTCACAGCTCTCCCATAGTAATCCCACATGGGACTGACCTATCCAGCCTTATTCCCAAATGGCACTGGCCTATCCAGCAGTAATGCCACACGGGACTGACCTATCCAGCAGTAATCCCATACGGAACTCAACTATGCAGCAGTAATCCCAGACCGGACTGGTCTATACAGCAGTAATCCAATTTGTGACTGGCCTATCCAACAGTAATCTCACACAGGACTGACCTATCAAGCAGTAATCCCAAATGGCACTGGCTTATCCAGCAGTAATGCCACACGGGACTGACCTATCCAGCAGTAATCCCAGACTGGACTGGCCTAGCCTATCCAGCAGTAATCCCACACGGGACTGGCCTATGCAGCAGTAATCTCACACGGGACTGACCTATCCAGGAGTAATATGACACTGGACTGCAATATGCAGCACTAATCCCACATGGCACTGACCTATCCAGCCATAATCCTACATGGAACGGGCCTATCCCACTGTAATCCCACACAGGTTTAGCCTATCCAGCAGTAATCCCACATGGGACTGGCCTCCCCAGCCGTAATCCCACACAGGATTACTGTATGCAGCAGTAACCCCACACTGGACTGCCTATGCAGCAGTAGTCCCACACTGGACTATCCTATCCAGCATTAATCCCATACAAGACTCATCTACCCAGCAGTAATCCCAGACAGGACTGGCCTATCCAGTAGTAATCCCACTTGGGACTGGACTATCCAGCAGTAATCCCACAGGGGACTGGTCTATCCATCAGTAATAACACACGGGACTGGTCCATCCAGCAGTAATCCTACACAGGACTGGCCTATCCAGCAGTAACCTCACATGGGACTGACCTATCCAGCAGTAATCTCACACTGGACTGCCCTATGCACCAGTAATCCGACGGCGCTGACCTATCCATCCTACATGGGATTAACTTATATGCCAGTAATCCCACATGGGACTGATGTTATTGTCTGTACCAGATAATCTATTAGAGACATTATTGTCTGTACCACATCACCTATTCCAGACCTTATTGTTTGCTCTACATGTATGCTTTCAATACTGCTGCACCTTCGGCGGATGACCCCGCAAGGCGAGATGTTGGGGTTCTCAGAACGCTTGTTAGTAGAAGGCAGTGCAATGACAAGTGACTGACCGCATGAGTTCTAGTTAAAACCAACCATTTGAAGATGTCCTTGTCATCACTACATGCACTCTGAATATCAACCTAACCAATCATACATATGAACCTTTAGAGAATCTCTGTGATTGGTTGAATGCTCTTCCAATTTTCTCCATCAGCCAATGAAAATACAGAATTTCTATTTCAAATTGTGAATGGACCAATCAATTGCTTTCAGATTGGGTGATATCCCTACATTCTATAAAACTCATTTTTGTCGGGTCTTTTCTTACTATGTTCTCAACACAACTGCATATTATAGCTTCATCAGTATATTATATTGAATATATCCTTTTCCTAATAATCTAACAAACAAATTTTCTCCTCCAGCAAGTCAAAGATATGAAATGGAAAGAGGAGGGACCAGACGAGAGAAAACTCTGGAAGGAAATCTTGAAAAAGAGCATCTGGTTACTTTGTACAGGTAAAGTAATATTCGTATTCCATTGATTCCATCTGGTCTGTAGACCAAGCACCCAAATTATCAAACAAGGGGTTTGAGCGATTAACATAACAGTTTCACTTGAACCATATGGTGATGGGTGACTATATTTCTCTTTGGGGTTTGAGGAGAATGTCCTTTTTCTTGCCACAGGTGAACCTCACAGGCTATGGGTATTTTCTTAAAAAAGTTGAAGAAAGTGGAGTTTTCTTTAGGAGTCTTTTTATTATATCACATAATCTGTAGGGGCCAAGTTCCCCGGCCGAGGTTTGAACCATTCACCTCTCGCATACAAGCCCAGCACCCTGCCAACTGACCTAGTTACAAGCTAGTACAGACACTGGTGATCCCACTCCCCACCACATTCCTCATCATCACGACGAACTGCAATCCTCATCTCTGATGCCCCATTCCCATCCTTGAACCGCCCTTGTCCCCGACAACTCTACTCGACAATCAGATCATCATCAACCACATTTCCTACACTTCCTCAACTTGACAACCTGATCATCGACCCAACCCACTCTCATTCCCGCAAGAATTCTTCCGGCAAATCCAAGTTTTGTAGTGGCCAAGTTCTCCACCCGGGGTTTGAACCACCACCCTCTCGCCATAAATGTCCAGGGCCCTACCAACTGACCTGAAGAGAAATTCCCCCTAGTAGTTACAAGCTAGTACAGACACTGGTGAACCCACTCCATACAACACCAGCATCATGTCTATCAACACAAGAATTTATGTTGATAAAATATTTGATAGTCTCATTCTATTCTTCTTGGCAGCTCGTAACGCCGTGGTGGTCATCGTCACTTCCGTCATTGCTGGGTCTCTGGAGGCTCGTAACATCACAGAGTTGACATTAAATGGAGAACTGCGTTCTGGTTTTCCAGATGTCAAACCGCCATCTTTCACATTCGAGTCGGGGAATATCACGCTGTCTGTCAGTGAGGTGTTCACTGTAAGTCCCCTCTTCTTTCTTGTGATGCAATGGTACATAAATATAATTATATTTCAGAGTAAAAATTTTATAGTAAAACTTCGTTAATTGTATAGTGATACATAACAGGAGACTATTAAAATATTGTGGTTAACAATCAAATAAAAAACATGACCTATTTCCTTATGGCAGTCATGTCAAGCCAAATCCTGCATGGTTTATGCAAGTCTCATTTATCATGTTTATAACCTTAGTCCTTTCCATATAGGGTCCCTATTCAGAATTTAGACTAACCCTTCTACAGTTTCTCTGTATTGATATTATTTTTAAAGGATATTGGTGCTGGATTTGCTATCGTGCCATTATTGGGTATAATAGAAATTGTGGCCATTGGAAAAGCATTCGGTAAGTGATTGATGTATCACAATTTGTTATCAGAATTATAATTTGAATTTTTCATTTCTCAGAATTGTTGCAATTTAATTGTGATAATTATGCCAATACAGTTAAACCAAATACAAGGATATAAAAAAAAAAATAAAAAAAAAAGTATGATCAATAAATATCTTCTCAGTCTGTATATCTTACAAATTTCTCCACTTTTTTGCAGTCGTTGGTCTTGTGTTAAATTCCTCACTGTCCAAAATGATTGTACAGACTGAGAAATTTCAATTAAGGGCAAAATTAATGTCAATCTTTTTCTTTTCTTCTCTGATAGCCAGAAAAAACAACTACAAATTGGACCCTAGTCAGGAACTTATAGCCATAGGTAAGTAACACAGAGGAATATATTAGTCAACACGTCTTCCTTCTTTATCATACCCATACTTTTAGTTATATATAGTAGTATTCTGTTTATTATGTCAATATAAACCCGCTAACTTTTGTTTTGCAGGAGTTGGTAATCTAGTCAGTTCATTTTTTGGAGCCTACCCCATTACAGGAAGTTTCTCAAGGTTTGTTCTGTATTCTTCTCATTTCCAACCATACTTCATGAATCACATATTTGTTTTACATAAGTCATTTCGTACCACAAAAAGTCTTTATTTAATTGATTATTTTAACATGTGCTCATGTTTAATTTGGAAAACGTCTGATTGACCCTATAATGCTTGCTTCATGTAAAAAAAAAACTTGGCTGGCTTTTCATACTTTAACAAGATTGTTCATTGGACATTGGGCGTATCTTATCATTCCAGAACTGCTGTGAATTCTCAGAGTGGAGTACGTACACCCATGGGTGGATTAATCACAGGTATGAAATCTAATCATGAGAAATTTGAAGGAAAACAATTGGATTACATCCTCTAGAAGTCCATGCTTTAAATATCTTGATGGCTGTTCTAATGTTGGACTTGGGGACTTCCTGTACTACTTAGGAACTTTCCGTACTTAAACTTCCAATGCTACTTGGAGACTTCTCGTACTTAACCTTGTGACTTCCCGCGCTTAACATATGGGACTTCCCTTACTACTTGGAGACTTCCCGTACTTAACCTGAGACTTCCCATACATAACCAGGTGACTTCCCTTACTACTTGGGGACTTTCCGTACTTAACCTAGGGGACGTACTTCCTGTACTACTTCGGAACTTCCTGTACTCAACCTGGAGACTTCCCTTACAACTTGGGGGACTTCCCATACTCAACCTGGGAACTTCACTTACTACTTGGGGGACTTCCCATACTTAACCTGGGGACTTCACTTACTACTTGTGGACTTGCCATACTTAACCTGGGGACTTCACTTACTACTTGGGGACTTGCCATACTTAACCTGAAGACTTTCCGTACTACTTGCGGACTTCCCGTACTCAACCTGAGGACGACTTTCCATACAACTCGGGAATTTCCCGTACTTGACCTGGGGACTTTCCACACTTAACCTGAAGACTTGGTGTACTTAACCTGGGAACTTCGTGTACTCAACCTGGGTGCTTCCCATACTTAACCTGGGGACTTTCCATACTTAACCTGAGGACTTGGTTTACTTAACCTGGGCACTTCGTGTACTCAACCTGGGTATTTCCGTTACTACTTGGAGATTAACTTTACTACTTGGGGACTACCCTTGCTTAACCTGGGGACTTTCTGTATTTAACCTGGGGACTTACTGTACTTTACCTTTGGACATCACATGATATGTGGAGTTTTCATAGTGGGCTACTTGAAGACTCTGACTGGTTACAGGGAGGCCTATTGTACTATTTGGATTATACTGTCATATTTGGGAACTTTTGTTTAGTGTGCAAGTTGGGGACTTGCTGTATTATTTGGGGTCCTGTTTACTACTTGAGGACTTGAACGTATAAATTCTTTCTATCCATGCTCAAACATCCTGTGTAGATCGAGGAAGCTGCAGCTCCAGTAATGCATCTTCATTGATAAAGATGATGAAAAGACAAACATTTTGAAACTGAATGCAAGATTATTATCTTCAGAAATAATATATGTATGATTAATTAGTTATTTGAATGCCTCATGTTTGAATAATTTAATCACTGGATGATATCCATGTATAGACCTCAGTTTTGATGACGTGTTACTCATTGTTATAATGTACAGGTGCTCTGGTGCTGCTGGCACTGGGTGTGTTAACCCCCTGGTTCTACTTCATTCCCCGCTCATCTCTGGCTGCTGTCATCATATCTGCTGTTATCTATATGGTTGATTACAAGGTTGTCCTGACGCTGTGGAGAGTCAATAGTGAGTAGAGGAACTGGGAAAATAATAATAACTGAAATTTTACAGCTTATCATATTGACCTTATTTCAAGCTTATACATTTGCATGATCCTTTGTAGGAAAAAATCATGGGTAAATTCAAAATGTGAATCAGATGCTGTGTCTGAAAATTTATATTATTATGTCTTTTTATTATAATTCGATTGTGAGGTTGTATATTGCGATCACGATTTCTGTGTCTGTCTGTCTGTCTGTCTGTCTGTTAACCTTTATAAGCTGTGCAATATCTCCGGTTCCAGGTCATGGTTTACGTATACTTTGGGTATACCTTACCAAGGCATAAAGAGGAACCCTATTCAGTTTGAGGTCAAAAGGTCAAGGTCACTGAGACTGAAATCAGTAAATCATTGAAAATTGTTATATTTATGATAAAAGTACATTTCAGAGATGTTGATTGTGATGGGGAAGAAGAAACCTATTGAGTTCTACCCACCATTTTGGCCATAGGATATTGTCTGCATGATTTGTCCATCTGTCCATCTTGCTTGTTAACACAATATCTTTTGAAGGATTACTGTCCGGCTTTTCAAATTAATATAACATATGCAACTGGTGATGGGTCAGAATCCTATTGAAGACCTTGACCCTTTTTATCAAGGTCAATTTCTAGTATTGGTGATATCTTTTGAAGAATTACAGCTAGGCTTTCCAAATTCATTCTAAAAATATGCAACTGTTTATTGACTAGAAACTTTTCCAATTTGACTGACCTTGGCCTATTTTATCAAGGTCAAATTCTTATTATTGCTGACGTATCTCGAGGCATGGCTAGGCTCTCCAAATTCGCACTATACAAATATGCAGCTGATGAATGACTAGAAGTCTATTAAAGTT